>JBBPBX010014624.1:10515-50625 GCA_038048925.1 Garcialebias charrua
ATTCCGTTTTTTTTTTTTTTTTAAATGCTCATTTACACCTCAGGGCCACCATAAATTACAGATCCATGTTGTTTTGTTGTAACACATGTGTCTGATATATTTTCAGTAAGGCTTGACTTAACACAGTCAAAGAGATTTTGAATCCTTTCAATAAGTAGAGTATGTCACATAATGAAAAAAGCTATTAATCAGTTTGAACAAAATGTCTGCGTATACACACTACAATGTGTTCCAGCCTATTGTTGTTGACTAAATACACAATGACAAAGCAAATCAAAAGGACTGGGGAAAAAACACTTTTAAATGACTCATGCGGTCACACAATCTCAAATGTTTGCAGAGTTTCTCTGTGCACAGTTGTCCTATAACATTACAGTAAATTATTGCTGAATAATTGTGCATTTGGAGATTGCTAAGTGAGCAAGCTCTAAAAGTGACCACTGAAGCATCTGTGTTTTAGATATCGTGAACAAAACAAGTACATGTAGAGGAATTTAGGGTTTATCTACATATTATGTCAGAATTTCCAGCACAATTTTCACTAAAGCTAAAATGATGTTAGACCTGCCTTTCCAAAATATAAAAACATTGAGAAAGTGTAGCATCAAATATCCTGAACGAGGCCTATTCCTTACAAGTTTCTAAGCTTCAGTTGTTGGTCTGAAAAAGACAACTTCAAACAAAAGGCTCCTGCACAACTTGTGCTTGATTTACAGTGCAATGTTTTGTTTGCAACTCACTTTTAGGCAAATCTGTAAAATCTGTTTTGTGGTGCTAAAAATATATATTTAGCTTATGAAGATGACAAAAAGCATGCAGTTATCAAAGTTAGATAAAGTTTTGTAGTTATCAAGACAAAACTCTTCACATGGAGAACGAATCCTCAAAATAGAAGTGCAAGGATTTTCTCTGCGTGCACGTTCCGGCTCTCACGGACACATTTTAATGCTTTTTGCGTGTCTCCACTGAATTAAATCTAATTCACACCAGACTGATATTACAGGGATTCTACGAGGGGCCATTTAGGGAAACAAAAAGTATTGTCTCTGCAGAACAGTCGGGCTTCTCATTACATCGGACTCTGATGGTCATTCACGTCTTTTCGGTCGAGCTAAAAAAAATACAAGCAAATTAAAAGACGCACATGCGCGCGGGCGCACACACACAAAAGCATACAAATGCTTAGGCGCATACAAAACACCCCCGCACTCACACAGTCGCACATTTTCACTGTTTAATATATTTCTGTGTCTCCAGTTAACAATATTTTGTGTCAAATTATAGTGGGCAAGATAAATAGTGGGTCTGTGCAGCGTGGAGAAAATGGAGCAGGAGGAAGATGTGGCACTTCCAAAAGGAGAGGAGAAAGGAGAAGAGAGACAACACTAAGTCCTACCTCAGACACCTGGCTTTCACTGACTAGACTTGGAAGACCAGGTTAATCCCACCTGCTTGTGATCCTACACAGAAATTTCTGCATGAAATACTGATTCCCACAAGCTCAGAATCCACACAAGCTTCCAGATTATCACTCATTGTCCAGCTTACAAATTAAAAAGTAAAAAAAAAACTTGCTGAATAATTATTTCTCCACACAAAGTTGCCCACATGAAGAGAGTTTGTCTGTTTCTGTCTGCATTCAGTGGCATTTGATTCGTCTTGCCAGTTCGGTTAGCAGGACACTGAGGCTGATTTGAGCTGAATACGTAAGTCACAGCAGACACAGAATCATGCTTGGTGTTAATTGGGCTGCACTTGGCTCAAAGAGACATGGAGCGAAAGACAAAAAGGAGGAGAAAAAGATGGAGAAGGAGAGAAAAAGAGCCTGAAGGACTAATTAGTGATTATAACTTGGCGTTCTCCAAACATGAAATATTTCTAAACCCAAAATACAGAAGAAAGTTTAAAAATAAAAGAATAAGAATCAAACATAAGGAGATGTAAAACACACCTCTTGGTGTTTTGTGTGCACATGTGTGTGAGTACAGGCGTGTGTGTGTGTGTGTGTGTGTGTGTGCGTGCGTGTGTGTGTGTGTGCGTGTGTGTGTGTGTGTGTGGGGGGGGGGTGTTAGCTTCTTTGCCCTCTCATTAAACTATGCTTTACTCTGGTAAATGGCAACAGAGCAGAGCTCCATCAGCTGCAGAGGTTAGAGCCATAAGGAGGCTCTGGGACAAACACATCTACACACACAAGTTTGTCTTTCTATCGTTACAGGGACTTTGCGTTGATTTACGTTCATTTATCATTAATTTCTATAGTCTAGCCCTGACCCTTACCCTAACCATTACCAGTACATACCTAACCCTAAACCTAACTCATCCTCAATTCACACATTAGTCCTAAACCTAACCCCTAACCCAAAAACGGCACTGCTTCTTATGGAGCCTGGGCTTTGTGCCCTAAGGAGCAGTGGGTCCTCACAACGTAGTATGTGTTGGAAAAATTGGCCTTTACAAGGTAAAACACACACACACACACACACACACACAAGCACACACTGAGAGAAACAGATAACCAAATATCATACCATCATGTTAATCAATTGAAAAGCACATCCAAAGCATTTCTAAATGAAACATTTGGTGGGTTTCGTAAAACTGTGTGACTGTTCTCTGTTTGTGACATAATGCAAAGTAGGCCTGTCCCGATAACAAATTTTGCTGGGTGATCGTCTCAGAAATAATTGCGATAAACGAAAATATTATTTGAAATTTGACAATAATTAATAATTATTGTCAAATTTAAGAAGAAATGTTGGTTAATTTTTTGGCAACTGGATGGTAATATAAAACTGTTTGAACCGAAGGATGGATAGTGAGGGAGCGAGCAGTGTTAAGAAAAATGGGAGGGAGGCCCCTTGACGTGACATGGGCTGTCTCTCGCTCCTGTTTTTCAGTTCTCAAAATGGCAGACGCTCGGTGTGATTTGAGTTCTTTAGCATAGCATTTTTCACACAAAGCTTTTTATAAATAAATTAAAAAATCAGGAAACAAGTTCTCAGCTTCTTTTTGCAGAGAAAAACAACTTTTTACAAAAAGACACGAGTTTCAACAGTGAATTTTGGAGCTTTGACAAGACGTAGGTTTTGCCCAAGGTCGGCCTGTTAGCTTAGCTCGTAGCTTAGCTTCTCAGCTTAGCTGCTTTTAACGATTCAAAAATGTGATTTTGGATCATTAAAACAGATTTTAAAGAGAAAAGAGAAAGGGAGGGGTCAATGAAGAGCACCAGAGTTGAGACTTTTGTCATCCAGTGCCTTCAGTAGAAAGAGAGAGACACAAAGAAACAATAACGTCGATAAATGAAAATGAGGTTGATCATTTTCATTTATCATGCGATTAATTGATTTATTGTTTATCGCGACAGGCCTAATGCAAAGTTGTGAGCTTGCTTCTACGTGTGAGTTGGACATTAGAAACTCACACATCTGAGTCATAAATCAAGGGCATCTTTTACCACAGTGGAAATGAAACACAGCAACTGCTTGTCCGCTAACCGCATCACTCTTCATTGATTCTTGCTTGTTTTTCACACACTTTAGTAAGTGACATTCAACGTTTTCTCTCGGATGCAACTTCTTTTCTTGACACTTTTTTATTGCTCATTGCAAAAGGCAAAAGGGCACTAATAGTTTTGCCGATGTCTGTGTGCCCTTGTGTGCATGTGAGTTTATTTGTCTGTAGTGTTGGCAATGGACCAATTTTAATGACACTCTCAGGAGAGTAATCGTTGTTGTACATCTAGAGTTGAATAATTCTGGAGTAAAACTCATTCAAAATGGCCACCACAGCTAAAAGATTTCAGCGAACATAAAACTGGACTACAACCTATAGGATCTTACAGATACTGAGCTAAAATGTGATGTAGTGGTTGCTGAGGGTGCTTCACAACACTTTCTCTGAGCACCAACACGTTTGACAAGATCTCCCCATGAGATCATGCGTGACGTCATTTCTAAGGTCCGACCTAAACTCTAAATCTGTTATTTTTCAACATCAGGCTTTTGTCTAAAACTCTGCAAGAGAGGCAGCAGGTGATATAATGTACATCTTTCAAAAAAATGCTAGGCCTTTAATTTTATCCATGGAAACACAGGAGACATAATTCTGCGTAGAATATACAGCTGCTGTTTAGCCATACTGGACTTAATCTTACAGAAAAAAGCTATAAGAATAATTACCAGAAAAAGTTATTGTCACCCATCTAGCACACTGTTTCACCAATTGAAGTTGTTAAAGTTCAGTGACTTGGTAGATTACAATATCCTGTCAGTTATGTATAGAGCTCATAAAGAAGAATTACCATTTAATATCCAAATGCTTTTTGCTAAACGTCAAAGCTGTTATAATCTAATTTTTGTAAAACCTAAATACTGTACAGAACCAGTTCGAGGGGTCGGTCAACCTCCATTCAGGGAATTGGTTTGTGGAATGTTTTGGATACTGAAATTAAAAATGCCGCTTCATTATTTATATTTAAGAAATTAATCAAAACAAAATTATTACAGGGATATATATATAAATTGTATTTTTGTGTGTTATTTTGTAATTTGATGATTAAGATTATGAGTTATTTTTATTAAGTTATTTGTTGATGATTTTTTTGTTTGTTTGAATTGACTGTTAGTAAAAGGGGACAGATATAATAAGATTTTCTCTTCATTCTGCCACCCTTCATTTTATTTCTTAATATCGTATAGTCTCATTTGTGATTGTTTTTTTGTGTTATATTTTAAAATGAATAAATTTAATTAAAAATAAAAAAAAAATCTATCTGTTTAATGTTCCACAAACAACGGCATTGATGCTGATAATAAATTAAGAGGTTTGTTCAGTTTTGGAATCACACTGCCCACAAAAAGCACAAACAGGTGATTGTGAGCGAGTTCCTGTCTTTCCTTTTGTACTTGTGATGCAGAGCATTTGTCCTTCAGCAGTTGTTTGTCTTCGCTGTCATGCATGATTGGCATCTCAAGCAGACGGACCAATTGTCAGGTCTCCCTTATCGCCTCCGGTTAACCGCAAAATCGGGAACAACGCTCGGGTCACATATGCATCATCGATCATACTATTAGCACAAATATGAACAAACTCACATGCTCTGTTTCCATGGCAACATCTGCCTTTGACAGACACACATACACACACACACACACAGGCATGATAGAGGCAATAGAGTAAAACGTATATGATTCTTGATCCGCTTCTCATTCAGTCATGTTGGTGTCATCCAGCAGCATAACCAGACATGAGCGTGTGTGAACTGTCAACTAGCCTGCCTCCACATTGCACAGCAGCCGGTGTGAGTCTCTGTGTGAGGCAAACCAGCGCAGTAAAGAAACGCAGCGTGCGTCGCAGCTTATCTTTATACATTTCTCACTTTTGTTTCCCCGCGTACAGCTGAGCGACGTGTGCAGCAGAGTCACATGCAGACGACAGACGCCTGTGTAATGCACTGAAATCTGCATCAGCCCGTTTGAAAGTTGCATCATTTGTATCATCGTGAGGAGACGTTCTGAAGCCGGAGGCTTTAAAATGCACATCAGGCTGCATGATGATGCGAGCATTCACACAGCAACTGTTTTCATGATTCCCACCTCAGGCTTTCACAAAGGAAGAAAAAAAATGTTATGTGTTGCCACCAGATTCGTCATATATTTTAACAGCTTGAGTCACAAGAATAAAGTTTGACTACGGTACATCTGAAAAAGGCAACAACTTTTTTTACAACTAAAATTGACACAGCTCTGGAAAATTTGCCCCCAAACCAAAAGATAAGTGCCGTATTTTCCGCCTGATAAGTCTCACCTTTCTATAAGTCGCTTTGTCCAATTATTGGCAATAAATTGGAAAAATCCATAAACGTGTTGCACCTTCAGTTAAGTCGCATCTATTATGCATCACCGCTACGCGACGCGTCAGCACGTCATTTGCCCTGCTGAAAATGGCAGCCACAGGAGCGCGCGCGCACGGAAGGACTTTACAAGATTAACACGGTAAAAACAATTATTTGTTTGCTGAAAATTATAGCAAAGATGTGTCTTAGCTGAACTTTTCCTTAATAAATGAACGCAATTGTCAAGTCGGCTGGATTTAAAAAGTAGTTTCGCTATGTGCACGCGCGCGGATGGACGGCTTTATTTCTTTTAAATTTTGCTAAATAAACGCTTAAAAAATATATTTCTTTGCTGACATTATAGCACAAGGGGTCCTGAGCTATCTATTCCTTAATAAATTCACGAAATGGTCAAATAAGCTGGATTTAAATTGTTTCGCTTTGACTTCTTCCAAACGGCCGCGTGCGCTGCGAAAATAAATTATAAACAAATCGAATTTTAGTTCAAAAATCTCATACAGCTAACAGTTTGTAAATGACCACCAAGTAATTACTTTCTGTAAGTTTAAAGAAAATCTGTCCAGTAGTTCATGAGTTATTTAGATAAATAGTAACCGTTTTTACTAACAAACACAGCTAACATACCTCCAGAGCAGGAGGCCGGGCAGCGACCGAGTAAAGGGCAAGGCATGCGTCGGTCCGAGCGCCGCACCACGCCATGTGAGCGCCGCGGCACAAGCCTTTGAACGCGGGCGTGAACGCGCCAAGCTCAAATTTTACGACCGCTCACGCGCGCACGTTGTCTCACAATAAACTGCCCGGTGGCAGACTGTTTTGTATGAGACACAAATGTATTAAATATCCCTTCTTCATTGCTGAACTGGACTTTTCTTTTGTTTTTTTGCCAAAAGTCAAGTAATCGCTTGAAGCGGTAACCATTCGCTTCCTCCTCCGATGAGGAGGAATGAATGAACTTGTCACAAGTGAACTAAACTTAGGGCTGGACGATATGGCCAAAATTTTTATCACGATATAGTTCTTAATTTCGGTCGATATCGATATAATTCGATATCGATATAAACAATATAAAAGCCTAAAAAAACTATAAACTATACAAATAAATTAATGTTCTCCTTGTATTTGTATTTAGCCTCCAAAAAGATGGAAATCACCATCAAATAAACATAAACTTCTCAACCCAATAATTCTCAGTCGGGTCATCTGGACACTTTCTTTTTTATAGAAACGTTTCACCCTCCATCCTCCATCCAGTTTCTATAAAAAGAAACTGTCCAGATGACCCGACTGAAAATTATTGGATTTGGTACGTGGATTATTGAGCATGAACTTTCTTGCCATAAAATTCTCAACTGTGTCAATATTAATAGTTTTAACTTTAAACATCTTTAAAATTTACAGCATTGAAATTCATAGTTAATTAAATAAAACTTGTGGGTGTTGTTATTTATAAGAAGCTGACATAGAAATCTCATGGAAATTACTTAAGAATAAAAATAACAATCAATTGCATTACTGTATAAAGTAAAATAGTTTTTGAATGACAAAGTTTTGAATATATTGAATAATGTAATAATTGTTCCATATTTAATCTGTTGTATTGAAGTTTGGGGAAAAGCATGTAAAACTATTACAAACCCTGTTTTTTTGTTTTGTTTTTAAAGAGCTACAAGAATTATTAGTAGGAAGTGCTATGGTCACCCAACAAATATTTCATCAGTTTAAATTATTAAAATTTTATGATTTGGTTGAACATAGTATTTTACAAGTCATGTATAAAACTGAAAAAAAAATTACCCCCCAAATATTCAATTAAAATTTGTTTAAAGTTATTAAACCCTGAAGGGAATGTAAATGTTTGTAAAACCTCCATTTAGGACTAGTTTGAAGGAGCTGAGTTGTAAATCAGGAAACAGGATTGTGTTGACTTGATATCACCATAAACATTTCTAAAACTATGTTTTAAAAGATGATTAAATCAAAGTTGTTGGGAAGGTGTGGTGCAGGTGAAGTGAAGGTTGTTTGTTTGTAGTTATTTTGTATTTTTTAAACAAGGGGCAGATATTAAAACACTATTTTCGTCTTTCTGCACATTTTCATTCAGTGTTTTTTCTTCTTCTGATGAATTTGTTTTATTTTGAATAAAAAAACATGCAGCGCTGGGGCTGTTTGTTTACGTTGTAGTTTCAGGGAAACGTTGGCTCAAACTTTATTGTTCTTCATCTTCTGACTCTCATCATATTCTATCGAGTGGAAACTCTTCAGATTAAACAAGTTAGATGTTCCCACCGCTAGTTAGAACGACTTTGTCACGTTTTGCAAAATAAAGAAACCGAGTAAGACTCGCTGCAGATGAGACCTGCAGTTTAACAAAACCGAACTACGTCCACACCGACGAATTAGTCTTTCCTCTCATCAGTGATGTCGTCTCTTTCTCTTCGCTTGTGAAACTTTGTTCAGTCACATTCTGACGGTCATGAGCACTCGTTTGACTCGTTTTGAAGCGAAAACTTAACGCGCTTTGGAGACTAGCTTAGCTTTTAGCCTGCTACCGCTAACGCCTGCTGCTGGAGTGAGCGCTGCGTAACAACGACGTCACCACGCACGTTTTGTGTCACAGCTTTTTCTGTCCGGGCGGGTTGTTGAAGCAGCCGCTCCAACCCGAACAGAAACAGAAAAACGTTGTAAAATCCTATCGAAATATCGAAAATATGCTTAAACTTCATATCATCGTTATTGAATAAAAGTATATCGCGATATTTATCGTTATTGAATTATCGTCCAGCACTAACTAAACTCATGTCCAACGTGGATACGCCAGGTTCTAAATATTTCCTGGGGGGCTGTGGTCTGCAGGAGCAGCGTTCCCTGTTTTTATTTTATTTTTTTTAAACTTTTTATTAACATATAAACACAGAAAAACGCTGCGCAGCCTGTGGCTTTTCTCACCACCCAGACCTGTCAATCATTTCAGTAGGCGTGTCAGCAAATGACCAACCAGCGACCTCAGTTTGTCCTGTAGGTAAACGCTCCGCGCGCAGCTGCTCACGCAGAGCTCTGCTCTGTTGGATTAAAAAAAAGAAGGAGTTTCACAAACTCCTGCTTTTTAATCTGAGTCCTCATTTTTTTATCCAATAAAAGAAAAACGTAAAATAAGTTTTAACCGTACCGAGTGAGATTCGAACCAGCTTCGAGAAAAGTATCTGCGTACCAACCGCTGGATGCCTAACCAACTGAGCTACTCGGCAACTTGCATTTCATAGGTCCACTCTGTCTTTTAAACAATTGCCCCTCAGAAAATCCTTCGTACGCACGTGAAAAATAAGCTGATTTGTAATCAGTTCTTAACAACAGTAAACTCAGAAACACTATATATACATGTATTCAGCTTAGTAATATATTTTAGTGGCGTCCCTTCTCTTTCCACACACACACCAAGCGCGCACACAAGAACTTCCCACCCACTTCAAAAGAACGCCCCACCCACTTCAATGCCGGCAAACCTGAAGGCTAGACCGTCCCATTTCAGCAGTTTCGCTCAGCCCACCCGGTCTTGTGAGTGCGTGGCCTACTCGGCCCAGCTAGGCTGGGTCCTCATGAGGATGCAGACCCTGAATTGAGACACAGCCGAGGTCTGCCTTGCCCTTCAGTCCGACCAGAGGAGGCTGCCTTCGGACACATGAGGTGGGAACGGCCGGTGTACCCTAGCGGCCGAAAGTGATATTGCACAATTTTTGGCCAAAATGAAAAACGGTCATATCTGAGCCAAAAATTTGTCTAAAAATATGGGAAAAAAATTCCATAAACACTTCTCACCTCTCTATTAGTCGCAGGGCATGCAAATTAGGCAAAAAACTGCGACTTATAGTCCGGAAAATACGGTAATTCCAGATGGATGGAAAGCAGAGGCTCAACCATCAGTCTATCCACCTGTGTGTGATTTGTTATCTAAAACTTGTCCAATGTCTATTACCATGGACAGATACACATACACCCCCAATCTATTATTGAACAAAAGGCTCACGCCTCCGCTCAGCCCTTCAGGGAGGAATCCATCCCTCCATCCCAGAATAATTTCACACATCAGTAGACACACAAAAGGCAGCGAGAGAGAGAAAGAGAGAGAGTAAGAGCGTAGTAGGAGAGCTAGAAAAGAGGAAGAGAAGAAAGAAAGGGAAAAGAGGCAAGGACAGAAAGGAGGAGTGGTTAGGACAAAAAAAAAAAGCATGGGGTCACAGCTCAGTGCTCATAAGGGACCAAGGTGTCAAGGGGAGCCAGGCGTGACAAAACAGAGATCAGAGAATCATATGTATTGGATACTTGCAAGAAAACAAACACACACTTGAGTATACACACACCTTTGCATGGAGATACACAGAAAAGGCAAAATATCAAATGAAGATGAGTGAATTTCTTCATTTGATTTAATCAGCGACACGGGGTTGTTTTCTGAATCTACGGCGCTCATTTCTTTTTATCGTGCGCATACATTCAAACACAAACTAATTGTAATGGCACACAGCAGCTCTAAAGAGTTTGCACAAAATGAGATTTATAAATCCAATAATTCTATATGAACCCGGAGGAGCAAACATGCTACAGACAAACACCCAACGGTTTCTGCAGACTGAGTAATTACTTAGTATTCTCAACACACCATTTGTTGCCGACGCATTACCACACACGAGCATCATCTGCAGTCTGGACCAGAACTGTTTTATTTTTTTCAGTCTAACACACACACACAAACAGACTGACACACACAGGGATGCTAATGCTTGAGTAAATTGAAACCTTCAAATGTGACAGCTGACTTGACAGCTGATTGGCCTGGACAGCCCACATCAAAGGTTTAACAATATCATTCATTGTGGAAACAAATAAAATGTGGGATTTGTTGATGACTGAAAAGTAGTTTCTAGTAATAATTAAAGGTCTAGTACTTCTTGGAGGAATGCATTTCACACACACCCTTCCGACAGAGTTTAAAACTGTTCTTTTATGTTGAGAAATGACAAGAGTCAAAACTGTTTTCGTCAAACTTTGTGAATAATATTAGGCAAAACCTGTTGGGGAATCTACTACTAACACACCAAGTTATAGTTACTTTTGCTAAAACTGACTGAGTTAAAGGCATTTTTATGTTGCTACATTTGACTAGCCATCTTGACAGACACCAAAATTTACTCAGCCGTAGATGTACATCGAATGATTACTTTGTAATATAAATAATATATCCAAGGGTTCGTATTTTGCTAACAGACAAACAAAGTTGCCTCCAACCATTAATGCTAAAGTTTTAAGTGCAATGAGAAGCACTTGGAGTATCTGATGTGAATGACAGCTTTCTACCACATCAAACTTTGGCCTTATTATCTGTGTAATTAACTGAATTATTGCCATTTTTGTGTTTTGTAAAGTCAGTTAGCTGTGGCAGCCATCTTGAATTAAGTTGCTTGGCCCCAAAAATTAATCAATTTTAGATATATCTAATGTATATATCCTAAAGGTTTCATTAAAATATGTCAAACGGTTCATGAACTATTTTACTAACAGACAGATTACTCTAAAAATAGTTATTGGCCTAATTTGAGCAAATACAATAAAATAAAATGTGTTGGGGGATCAGTCCCAGCTACCACAACACTAAATCTAATTTAACATTTTTTTTAAAAGACAGCGTTAAAGTCATTATTGTTGTTCGGTGTATTGTTTTTGTACTATTAGTGTTTAGTGTATTCTTAGTTTAGCGTATTTCATAGTTATCTTAGATCTTATTGCTGTTTTTCTTTATAATTTATACTTTTGTTGGATGTAACTGGGACCCTGTGTACACAATTTCGTTCCACCACATGTAACACATGTGGTGCGAATGACAAATAAAGAGACTTTGACTTTGATTATTGTGTGTTTTTAAAATAGCTGACAACAGCGGCCATCTTGAATCAAAAGTTAGTCAGTGCAGATATTCATCGAATGGTTACTTTCTGTACTTTTTATTAAATTTCATCTAGTGGCACATGAATTATTTTGGTAACAGACAACACACACACACACACACACACACACACACACAAACCTAAGCAAAAAAACACGCGCACAACTTAAAATCCACAAGTGCACAAAAAGAAAAAGAAGACACAACGGAGTGTTTAGGCATGCAGAAAACTTTCTGCCTGGTTAGAAGGGGAGCTTTAAAGGAATCCACACCCAACCTCTCCCTGAACTGAGTCTGCATCTCCTCATCAGAGAAGGAGCCGTGTAGAGGAGTGTGTGTGGTGGTTGTGGTGTTGTGCTGGGGGAGTAAACACAGAAAAATCTAGAAAAGGGGTAGATGGGAAGTTGTTACCGCAGGAGGTTGGTTAAAAGAAGCAGGAAGAGAAGTCTTGAACTATGCTTTCTAATTTTTACTGGTCTTTTTCCTCAGCCTTGCACACAAATGCTTTTAGTTGCGCTGATGTGTGGAGGTTCCTAACCAGCTGTGGTCACATTGTTCTGACACACACACACACACACACACACATATACACACTACATGCACACGCTGCCTATTCATATGAACACGCTGTTCAGTAGGCTCCGTGCTTAACTCCCAGTATGACCTTCATCAAGATGGATTGCATGAAAAATGTAATGACTTCCCTGAGAGAAAAACCACAGGCCGAATCAGCTTTGCATTGCATAATAATGCCAGACTTGGTAATCAATAACACAAACACACAAACACACATTCATAATGGAGTGCAAAGCCTGCACGTGGAGAAAATGTCTCGGCAGAGGGCGACCACATCACAATGGATGGAACAAGCCACCAACGAAGAGCTGTGCCATGCATAAACAAGGAGTTATTGATGATAAAGGCTCACATCCATTTCCACCCATCAAATGTTTTCCTAAACTAACAGCTTAAGTCTGGAATGACATGCAACTCTGAAAGTTCTGCGACATCTTCGGTGAAGAGTTGTGCCAAACCAATTAGGCCACGTTTTATGATGGACTATTTGAATTGAAGCTGAACTTCAGGAATCTGTTTCGGCTGCTAATATGATGCTAAGCTTCCCTCAACAGCCAAATAGTAATAAATAATAATGCAACAATGTTTTTTTTTAAGAATAAATCTCTTAAATTTAGTTTATGTTGAATAAACTCCAAAAAGATCCTGAATTTTTAATATTCTACTTACCAGTACTTAATCTTCAAAAATTGGTTTTTCCATTTTGATTATGCAAAAATTGTACAATTACTCAGAGACAGGAAAATAGTATTCATTTAGGCTGCTTGGGTCATTATAACCCAAGCACAGCATGAGGGTTAAAAAATTAGCATTTCTTTAAGGGATGCTTATCCCGTGCAGCCTTTTATGCCAGAGTTATAAAGCAAGATGCTGAGCAGAAAATTAAGAGTTAGAGCCGTTTTGGTCAAACCTGATGAATTACCTCATGAATGATCTCATGTGATATGTTGTGATGTGTCAGCACTCAGAAAAGTAAAGTAAAGTAAAGTAAAGCGCTATGTGTTGTCATAATTGCATGTTCCCATACAATGGCAAAATTTGTTCTCCGCATTTAATCCATCGCACCTGGGGTACACCCAGGTGGAGCAGTGGGCAGCTAATATCGTGGGGATGACTGTCAGTTACTACCACACAAAGGTGAGCTCAATGTCTGTAGAACTGACTGAGTTACAGCTATCAGATGGCTGTGGCGGCCATCTTAAATGTGACTGACTCTAAACAATCAGTTGTAGATGTTCATCCAAAGATTACTTTGAGTTTCATTCAAAACACACTCACACAGAAATGTAAGCCAGACCATTGCTCCACCGTCAGCGGCAGGCAACAACATAAAGCTGAAAAAAATAATCAACCATAAATGGAATTATCAAATTTATCATATTTGAAAAGATTACTAACCATAATCAATGCAGCAGATTTCTTTTTTTTTTTTTGGCTTGATATCAGTCAAAGTTGTCTTATTGTTCCCATGTGTTTCCAGATCCAGTCTGTAATTACCATAACTTCTAATCAATTTTAAGATTGGATTTCCCATCAACCAATCACTGAAGAGTATACAAGCTGATGTATTCCCATTTTAAGTCGACACAGAGGCACAGCCTTGCCAACACATACCTGTTTTGACAGAGTTTTGAGGATGTAGTTAGTGTAGCAAAGTACAAGCAGGTTTGGATTCTAATTAGCATTTAAGAATTTTGGCATCAAGTACTTAAAAACAGAGCAGTGCCTGTTTAAATACACCTGTGTCACTGTGTGCAGCTCAAAAATACTTGGGGCCTGACGGCAGTGTTTGTCCCAGCAGCATTGCTGATTAGCTAATTGTTTCTTTTTACATCAGCGTTAATTAGACTTAGCATTTAGCACTGGTGTTAACTGAGAAACCGCAGTTTCATGTTGTAAAAACCAACTGAATCGGTTGAGTTGCTGAGTGGATGGGTTAAAGATCTGGACTATAGATTTTTTTTATATACAGTACCGGTATTTTTTTTTTTTTATGTATGTCGTCATTTGAGGTCACTTCGGGCACAAAAAACACAAACAAATCTAAACGCCTGCTTTTTTGGAGCCAAATGTCAAAGTCAAGAGAGGTCACAAAACAATAAGTGACATCAGTGCAACTTAGTCCATCTTTTATTATGGTAGTCTATAGGCTTGACTCGAACAGAATCTGTATAAACTGGCTATTTTTTAAAGAAATAAACAACATTCAATGGCCTCATTCAGAATAGAACTTAAAATCTTACATCTACAAAGTCATGCAAAGCTCTCAACAACCATTGTCTAAGTTAAATTAAACATCTTACTGTTCCATTTTTCTAACAGAGTACTCTGTTCCCAGACTGCAGGTTTACATGTGGTTCCTAGAGTTTCTAAAAGTATAATGGGAGACAGCGCTTCCAATTATTACACATCTCCCTCATGGAACTAACGTCCTGTTTTTGTCGGTGAGGTTGACACTGTCTACTTTCAAGACTAGACAAGACTTCACTTTGAATCAGTCCTATAGTTAGGGTTAGCTTGGGTTTCCTGAACGATCCCTTAGCTGTGCTGCTGTAGGATCAGACTGCTAGAGGACAAACTGACCACCTTTTCTCACTCAGCTTCTGTCGTTACTCACTCAACTCTTTAGGTATGTATTTGAAATTGTGTCTATAATTAACGTGATGTTTTTCTCTTTCTACCCATAGAAACTACACCTGGACCAGGCATTCTGTGTTTATCTGCGTCTCTTTTGAGGCTGCCCATCCTGAGCCTGGTTCTGATGGAGGTTTCTTCCTGTCTAAGGGGAGTCCTTCCTTTCCATTGTCACCTATGTGCAGCTCATGATGAGGCATAACACCAAGCTAAAAATTTGATGCAGTCTGCTGGATTCCTTAGATCGATAACTTTTACAAACTGACATTTCATGTATGTTAATAACTGTATGTACAGCAATGTAGTACTATGAAATACTATAAACACTAATTCAGTTTATGCTGGACTGAATTGGACTCACGATTTGGACTTGGTTTTTGCATAGTGCTCTGAGATGTACAGTATTTCACTGGGAATTGGCGATGTATAAACAAACTGAGTTGAATTGAATTTCCAATTTTGTTTTTCTATTGCCACAGTGATACGATCTCTTACTGAAAAGCCACCGCTGTGTTTGTTTACCTCCTCTTCGTTTCTAAATGTGACATTATTTTGATATGAGTCACCCGTAAATAAAAAAGGAACAGTGCACATCTCTTTGTCATGGATATTTCCCTCCCGAGCGTCTCTTTCTCACCTCGTTGGTGTTCCAGCGATGGCGCTCCTTGGGCAGAGAGGAACATTTGGGTAGACATTCCAGCAGCTTCTTGGGAAGGTAGATCTTTAACTGGCCTGGCTCATCTGGAGTTGAGGGGAAAAACATCATGCGATAAAGTAAGATAAGTGAGGAACAGGAAGAAAAACGCCATTTCAAAGTGCAGAATACCAACTATATATTGAGCTAACTGAATAAAATCTAACAACAATTTGTCTGTGAAGTATTTCTAATGTCTAAATATGAATCAAAGCAAATTTATTCATTTGTGGTGTAAAGAGATTTTTCAGTCCCATGGAAGACACATGCTTTAATTATTTCAGTCCACCTTGTTCTCCAGTGGGATATTTCTAACTTATCAGCATTACAACAGAAAAATTTTGGCATAGCAGCAAAAGGATATGTCAGGCAGAGAATATGAAGTGCCAGAAAGCCTTTTATTTCTAATTTTCTGTGTAAAATCTGAGTCATCCAGGTCATTGTAATCCAAGCTCTTTAGCCGGAGGCAGCTTTTCGGATGCTGAAACCAGCTATCCTCGATAGTCCAATGAAGAGCTAAAGAAAGCCGCTGGATGAGAAAAAATCCTCAAGAAACAAAGCTCAAAGTCCATTTGCTTTCTATTCAGATAGTTAGTGATAGTTAAAAAAAAAAAGAAATAGCAGGAAGCTATAAACTATAAAACAACATTGCAAAAACAATATGGTACTTCTTTGAAAGCACTTCTTGTTGAAGGAAAACAGCGTTGATTGCACCGAGGGAATAGCACAGCTTTTACTTTTTGGACATCAGGTGGAGGTGCACCTTGAGTCCACCCAGACAACAAATTTAGATTAAGAAAAAAATCCATTAGCATACATTATCTGTGCATTTGGGTTTGGTAAACACAACAACCAGTCAATCACATGGGCATTTCTTATCCTCTTTAAAAGCAATGCTCTCTCTCCCCACTGTGTTACACAGACAGTTTGGTAATGGGGTGGAGAATCCCAGAATAGCTGCTCCTGCGAGGAAACTATTTTTGTACAGGAGTTGGAGAGTCACAAGCTGAGGGCAGGTGATGTTTAATTCCAAGTTCAGATTATGTCTCTGGACATCCTGACAGCCTTTTGGGGGCAGTGAAGCACCACAGAAACCACGGCTTGGTAAAAAAAAAACTGTTTACTTTTACTTCCTTGGCTTCATTTAACTTAATGGTTTTGGTAATTTGCTATAATTTCCTCTTGCTCAACAAGTCCAGTGTTGAGATTGCTGCTAACACTATTGCCTTTGTGAGCAAAGCCTACACCACCTACAACGATAATAATATTTTAGAAGAAGCTACAAGAAAATCATTCTTGTCAGCAAAAACTGCTTGTTGGTGCTGAATTACCAGTGAAACTGCTTTTACTGTGCATTTTTCCCCATAGCAGTGAATGGTGGATCACCAAAATATTGAATAGGAGCACGTAAGGTATAAAAATTGGCACAAAGAAGGACCCCCCACCCCCAACCTTGCTTGTGATTCTGTGCCCAAGAGCAGAAATCAAGAACTCCAAGGTTTTTGATAAGCACTTAAGTAAAGGACACGCATTTATGAGTTCACCTGAGAGAAAGCGAGTGCTAATTTGAGTGTGGATGACAAAGTGAGAAAAAATTGCCTAAATTTTAATGGTAGTGTTGGAGAGAGGATGAGAAACAATGAATTAAAGAAAAATACAGTAATCATAAAAAATAAAATAAAAACATGCAAGAACAATTAAAACAAATTAACAACAAGAAAACAAAGATACAAAAATAAAAACTTACAACAGCAAGCGGTGAGTGGTGTGCATGTGAGTGTACATGCACGTGATCGCATAAGGCAGTATCGGTGCATGTGTGTGTGTTAGAACCAGTAGAAAGTGTGTTCAGGCACGTATGCTCCCCCTAATCAATTATGCATTTATTAATAGAAGGCCTGAGAAGACAGAATTTCAAACAGCTGAACTGTGCAGCAGCTTAGTTAAACAGCTGAATGGTGCAGCTTAGTTAAAGCCTAATTTCTTTTTTAGCAGCACTCCAGCCTCTCTGCTATGAATGCCAATCAGCGTTTAAACCCCACCCCTCCTGGCTGTAAACTACCCCCTTTACCCTTTCTGAAGAATTCTCATCGCAGCCTTGCCTTTGAAATGTACCAGAACCACCACATCAAACAGGCCCAGTGCACACGTGCAGGCAGGAACACACACGCGCGCATGCTCACACATACAAACACACAGACACGTGTCGATCAAAGAAGACACGTCACTGTATTTGTCCCAGAATTGCCTTTTTTTCCACAAGTGACCTTGGTAGCATAATCCTTTTCAAAGCACAGCTTCACGGACATGATCGTTGTCCTAATGTCCTTCCATTTGTTCTCCCTGCTGATCAGGAATTATCTACCCTTAGCTTTGCAAGTTTCTTGAATGCCAACAAGCTTCTTCACCCCTTAAAAAAAAAAGGTGTGTCTTGCATTTATAGCAAAGAATGAGTGCCAGATTTTTTTAAGAACTTATATCCGTCCATCTGTTTCAACTACATTTTATCAGTGAAAAGCAAACCAGCCACCCCACAAAAGCTCAAATTTTTGGCTCCCTATTGTAGAAAAACAAATAAAATGATGTTGTAAAAACAGATCTGAAAATGGAAGTGTTTGTGAAATAATAAAGCTGTGTTAGTACCTAAATGACATCATGAAAGCCTCACAACTCTAATGGTATGCAGATCACTTACTGACTTGCACATTTAACAAAATATAGTCTAAAAGTGTGACAAAACCTGAATCATAATGTGAATATGCACTAAAAAGTGAAACTGTTCAACCAAAGTGAAACATTACATTGGTAGCCCATCAAATACCACAATTTAGACTGTAATCACACAGAAGAGGCGCCTCCATCTGATGAATATTTTAGCCATAAAACTGTCATCTTCATATTTAACACAGAAACAAGCCAATACCCTTGTGAGATGGCTGTCAGTTAATTATAAAACCCGACTCAGTAAAAAATGCTCCAAATGCAACTCTTAGCTCTCCCCCCACTGATATTAGGAGGCGTCGGGGGAAATTTTCACATTTCCCCCCTCTTTTTCAGGATGAAATTAATGTGACAGAAAGAAAGGCTCATTGCACAGCAGCTAGATAGAAGGATGGAAGGGAAGGGAGAATGGAGAGCCGGGGCAGAGAGAACGAGGGAGGGAAAGGGGGAGGAGGAGATGAGAAACAGAGGGAGAGCAGGGGGCAGAGGGAGGAGGAGGGATAGAAAGATGGGCGTGCATGCTAATTTTATCATTCTGCTGATAAACTTTTCCTCCAGTAATCCTCCGGCTGGGACGTGAGAACAGATAGGAGACAGGGATAGGCTCAGAGAGCACCAGCTCAAACAGTTATCCCAAACTGAACCCTCTGTTCTATTAACTATTCAGTTTTGACAGGTAAGTATGAGGTCATTTACTTAAAAAAATAAACAAGGCATTAGGGATTTGTGATATGGCTTAAAATTTATATCCCAATATCTATTGTGATGAGTGGCAGTAACGATATACTGTATATCACAATATGTTTTTAGTATAAAACTTGCAATAGGAATAAGAAAAAAAGCATAGGGTGTCATTTTGCCATAATTTATTTAAAAAACTGCTATACCACAAAATAATCTCAATCAAGAAAATTCCACTACTAGGTCCAGAGAGTTTTTAATAATTAACAAATCAAGTACAGTATTAGGCTTCTTTCTTGTAGTGCTAAACGGTGAAAAAGATATCAAATGTAGTTTTAGCCATAGCATCCCTGATGCATCCTTACATTTCTATGCTGATGACACAGTTGTTTATTGTCAAGATAAAACAGTTGCTAAGGCTTTTCAGCTTTTGCAATCTGCTTTTGACATCATCCAGTCAAATTTGTTCCACCTCAAACTTGTCCTAAATGCTGAAAAAAACTAAGGGATGCTTTTTTTTCAAACAGGAAGTCAATCCCAGCAGTTCTTCCTCCCATTTTATCCTCAAATGGTGTCCCTATTGAGTTTGTTGATTCCTATAAATATTTGGGTATCTTGGTTGACTCGCAGCTCTCTTTCAAGCTTCGCGTGGAAAACCTAGTAAAGAAACTGAAAGTTAAACTGGATTTATTTTTCAGAAACAGATCCTGTCTAACTCTGAATGCTAGGAAACACCTTGTAACTGTGACTTCCATCTATTGATTACAGTACTGTGACATTATCTACATGAATGCTCCTACATGCACCCTGCAGATGCTGGATGCTGTCTAGCATGGTGCACTAAGATTCATAACTGACTGTGATTATCGTACCCACCCCTGCACCATTCACTTGTTAACTGGTCATCATTTTGCATTTTACTCTCCACCGTTCGCTCGGGAATGCGCACATGATGTCATTGCATTGTGCGGTCGCTGAAACGTCATCATCATGTGTTACTGCTGCTGCAGGCAAAAACAGCGTCTTTTATATCGACGTGGAATGTCCTATGTCCGATATTGAATTTTAACGCTGATATCGGCCGATACCTATACCATGCTGATTATATCGTGCATCCCTACTATAGGGGTACCACAAGGATCAGTTCTGGGACCACTCTTATTCAATCTGTAAATAAATTATCTTCAGCTTGTGTGTGATGATGTTGAATTGCATTCTATACAGATGAACTGTCACATGTACACATTGACATTTTTTTATTTTAGTTAATTTATTTATTTTTTATTTATAAAATGAATTAATTTAAAAAAATCCATAAACTATAAGAATACAAAAAATAAAATGAAAGGCAGCTGACAGAAGAAAAAATCTTATTATATCTGCCCCTTTTTTCAAACAATTAGTTAAAAGAATAATAATCTTCAGTAACAGAACAAAATGAATAACTTTCTAATTTTTCTAACTCTAATACAATACACATTACACTACTTCATATATATTTTTTAACAATTCAGTTTTGATCATTTTCTTAAATGTACACATTGACTTGGCATTTTTAACATCACTCTCCAAACCATTCCAGAATCCAAGTCCCTGGATTGAGGTAGACCGTCCCTTCAAACTAGTTCTGAATTTTGGTTTTACAATTATCTCTATCCCCTTAAGATTAAATAAGTAGTTGTATAGATATGCATAATATACTCATGTACAGGTAGTCCCCGACTTACGAGCGAGTTCCGTTCCTGCGAGTTGCTCGTAACACGAAAATTCGTAAGTTGGAACACGAAGCACGTGTTCTCGTAAGTCCGGATTTTCGCTCGTAAGTTGGAACATTTATGCTAGCGCTACTACGAACACTCGTTTTTCATCAAAAACATTCATATTAGTTCATAAACATGGTCGGAAACGTGTTTCCAAACGGTTAGCTAACACACTTTCATCTAAAAACACAAAAAAGTGCTGTATTTTTTACAAATTTACTTTTCTTTCGCCAGCTCGTAAGTCCGGGACCTCGTATGTAAGAGCGCTCGTAAGTCGGGGACTACCTGTAATGGTAGCTGTGTACTCTGTGAAAGATTGTGACGATGTGTTTTGCAAGAAAGTATGATTTAAAAAAGTTTCCAAATGATTGTGACAATGGCCAAAACGTCAACATTATAGAGGAAGTTACCGTAAACACAAAGGTTGTAGCTCAAAAGGATGTGACTGTTAAAATCAAATGAAAAAATGTGAGAAATTAATCCTATTTTTAATGGAGTTTCACTCAATCCTGTGTTTGTGACTACACAGAAAGCAAGCAGTGCATTTGCGTATAAATTTGAAATTTGCATCTTATTGTTGTGTTCAAGGTTTTTTAAAGTGTATTCTAGGCTGTGCACATTTTTTTTGTTGCTCACATCAGTCATTATGAAATGAACAGTTTTCATTTATGTACTTGTACGTAGCTGAAATGACAATAAAACCTCTTTGACTCTGACTCATAGAAGAAGATATGCAGTTTTGTACCAATTTTCCTATAATTATTATTCATCTTTTTATCCTGTTAAGCACCTTGGTCAATGCAAGACATTGTAGGAAGGTGCTATACAAATAAAGTTTATTATTATTATTACAGTATTATTATTATTGATCATTGGTGTGGCTTTTAAACCTGGACATTTGCCTCAAATGTTTTCTGTCATAGAAGAGCACACATGTTGAAGTACAACTTTAGTGCTCATGAGACTAGTGTGAGATGCTCAAGACAAAAATGAGAAAGGTCCAAAATGGGTTGGAAATGCCTGTAATATCTTTGTGACTATTTTAAGAGAAAATTTGTAAAAAAATAAAATAAAAAAAATCTCTATATCTCATACAAATAAACTGAGAATGCTGGGGAATGTTTCAAGACACCTACGATACTCCAACAGTGAGCTACTTCCTTCAGGTGTGACTTTGGATATAAACCTTGGGTTAAAAATGGACAACGAGAATGAAAAACACACTCAAATGTCCTCCACCAATTTTCAGACAGTAGAACTCAACTTGCGCAGGAAGAGTCAATAACATACAGTATTGAAATGCTATGGTATTGCCTCATCTGTATTATCGTAGGACCTACTGTTCTAAAGCAACACAGCAACTTTAAAACTAGTCAGATCTAGGGCTGAACGATTTTGGAAAATAATCTAATTGCAATTTTTTTCTATAAATTGCAATTGCGATTTAAAACGCGATTATTATTTTTAAACATCTTCTCAAGTATTTTTCAACAAACAGAAGCAATAAATCTATCTGTTTAATACTGTAATAAACAATGTCAGATTTATTTAAAGCAGAGATTACAATAAAGCAAATAAATCTATGCCTCTTCTTTTCACCATTTCTATTTTTTCTTTTTTATAAACATAATAATAAACATGTTAAGTGAACTTCCGAACTACTGTCTGAACTTCACATGACAGTTAATAAATAAATATAAAAAATTAGATGTGAAAAAAATTTAAACTTACTGCTTTCCAGCCAGTAACATAAAAAAGAAAGTGCAAAAAACAAAGAGAATCTGCTTTAATCAACTCGTTATTTTCTGGGAATTCAAACTCAGTGAACACAAAATAGACTAGTATCTCTTATTAAATCTTTTAGATGTAAAAAAAAAAAACCTCACGCACAGCGTCTTGTTTTTTTTATAGCCATCAACGCACGTGCTGCCCCTCTTTGGTACCAAACTTTCAGATTTATCAGCTTCTGTCGAGCCTGACGTCATTGTGCAACTGGTTAAAGCGCAGTGTTGACTTCTCCCACTCTCTGCTCTGGTTTGCTCCACTCACTCACAAGTCACTTAACCAGGTCATGTGACCAATCAAATTGCAGCCTTCGCGATTAGAAAATCTTGTTTTATCATATCGCGATTTTATTGCAAACAAATGCAATTAATTGTTCAGCCCTAGTCAGATCCATTAATCAAGGATTAAAAGTACTGTACTAAAAATCACTGCAGGATACTCACAAAACAATACACTCAGTATAAGGTGTGAAGTTTTGACGTTAAATTATGTACTCCGATGTTTGGCTTGTTTCTCAGTTAGTTCATATCAAGGCATCTATATCACTGAAAATATTTGTACCACTTTCCTCAGAAGCATAACCTCTAAATCGACTTCTCAATGAGAATCCCTGAGCTGCCTGTTTTTCTAAGAAATATTTTTAAATGGCACGCAGGTCCCGATAACCAGGATTGATCACTGGCCCTTTTAAATAAACCAAACCAATGTTTGCTGATGTGATGGTGGTGTGTGTTTGTGAGTCATCATCTCATAATCCTAACCTCATCGACCAGCTCACCAAACAACATGTTCGTTTTGCTCCTCTCTTTATTTGCCTCCAACTTGTTCCTCCTGAACAGGCGCACATCTGCCCCACGTCGCCTGAAATCAATAACCAATCACAGCAATTATTGCCCTTATAATCCCACTAACGTGACACGGTGACCACACTCTCTCACAGATTACACACTCCATCTCACGTCTGGTTTAACAAGGCCCATTGAGGATTATAGATACATAATGCCAAATGTACAGATTAAGTATGACAATAAACTGCTGATAGTCAAAGTAAGCTCTGCCTTCTGTGGGGATAAGTGTGTGTGTACATGCACTAATACACTACTGGCATGCATGAATAAACACGATGTGTGAGAGCAGAATTGGAATGACGTCTCAGCAGAGACACAGAGATAAGTGTGTGTATGTGTGTGTGTGAGCTGTTACAGGACAGATGAGAAGAAGACCTCAGTTCCCACATCACATCATTCTGCCAGAAGGCTTTTATACTTGCTCCCAGAGTCACCCTGCGCTACAGACAAATGTGTGTGTGTGGCACTTAAACACCCTCACACACATTAGCTGTGTGAAGAGTGTGTGCGTGTCTCTTACTGTTGGCGTCAGTGTCGTCACTCTTGGGAGGGGTGTGTCCAGTGTATCCAACAGCGATCCTGACCATTCGCTCTGGATTTCTTAACTTCTTCAGTCCTGCAAAGGAAGAAACAAAAGGATGTATTAAAAAACACACTTCAGTTTTGGGGGGTCCCTGGCATCTGCACCCCTTTACCTTGAACCCTCCTCCCCTAAAGCTCAGAAAGCAAAATGAAGCTCATGTGGGCTGATCTGTTTTCCAACCCACTAACTTGAATCCATTGTGTCCTTGGATCGATTGGCCACAGCAGCAGCTACGCTTCCTCCATGCGTGTGACTAACTTGTACCCAGGTTTAGCTTCTCTTCTCTCTCATCATTTCTCTGTTTCCCTGACCACTGTTGCTATGCTACAAAAAGTAGACCAACCAGTGCAGAGGGAGATGGTCTTCAAGGCTATACAGTGGATCTCTTGCCCACTGGTGTTCTCTGCCACTCAGCGCCACACACACACACATCTGCCAGGCAAGGAAGAGATTGGATGGACGTCTCCGGGCTTCGTCGCTGCGACTCATTTGGCTCTCAGTCAGCACGACCGGGGCTCGTAAATCATTACATCTGTTCTACACATAACGGCGAGGGGTGCGACGGCCAAAAGTTTCTCACGCAGCCGACGTGCGAGTCTGCTTGTGTATGTACGCAAGCAAACGGCTGGTTTTGTATTTACGCAATGGAGTGCTTGTTAAACTGCCCGTGGGCCTTCTGTGTCATCTTCGGTAGTCTTTACGCGCAACGGGACTCTCAACCCACGGCCTTCCCTTTGCCTGTGGCATCACACTGTATGCTCGGTTGCACACATGTCTAGTTGAGGATCTACTTTGAAGAAGTGTATGCTACAGCTCATGTTAGCCAAAAATTGCCCCTTGGAGAAATCTTGCTCAGCATTGCTCCCTAGTGGAAAGAGTGTTAGAACTCCCATTTTCAAGACTGATCAGGTCAAAGTCCACATTGATAAGTGTGTATCAATCTTATAGGCTCCCTGTTTTTCTTCTTGTGAGACAGATGAGTTGCTTTCACGGACTGTGCGGAAGACGAATGTTTTATTAGAGACCGACTGAATGAACAGTGTGTGTGATATAAGTTATGCAGCAAAAAAAAAACCCATTTAAACTAGATTCTTCCCGTGACATGACCTAAAACTGACACACATGCACGCCACCCCCGTGACAACCTAGATACGGCCACTTTCTCACCTCCAGCGCCTTTAGCAACCATGAAGCGCGTGGACACAAACATAAACACGCAGAGAGACACGCGAACGCACCGCGGGTGGGTTGTGTGCCCGACAGGAGAGAAGAACCTGCAGTTCAGTGGTCTTCATGCTTTATACAGGAGGGAAGCGCGCGCTCACACACACACACACACACACACACACACACACACACACACACACACACACACACACACACACACACACACGGAGAGAGCATCTGAATTCCTTCAGCGTGGACCATCATCTCCATCACTCATCAAGCAGCGGCTCAGGAGGACCGAGCGTTTGAAAATAAAAAAACAGACGAAGAAGAAACACGGCCCGTGTGTCAGTTGATGACGTTATTATGTTCAACACCAGCCGTGTTTTTTCGGGACGGGGCCAGAGAGGAGAGGGAAAGCCCCGCCGTTATCTCTGCCCTCCTCCGTGACTAAAAGTCCTCCTCGCTCGCCTCGGCGGAACCTCCCCCACAGTTCTCCTCCTCCTCCTCCTCCTCCACTCCGCCACAATAATATCCGGACTCCGCCGCCTCGAATAAAACCCGTTAGTGTTTCTGCTTACCTTCCGGCTTGTTTTCGGCAGCCATTTCCCCTCCGCCGCGCGCCTCATCCCTCCTCCTCCTCCTCCTCTTCCTCCTCCTCCTCCTCTTCCTCGACTCGACCTAGTGTCGGCGGGAGGGGTGGTGGTGGGGAGGACCGCGCGCGTGCACGGAGAGGACAGCTCAAGGAGGGGGGCGGGGCCGAGGAGGAGGGGTGGTGGGGCGACGCCATTGGTCAGAACAAGAAGGACTGACGGCAGGGGGTCCGTGAAGGCGTCTCGTCGGTAAGGCAAGCCAAGTTATCACTTAATCAGGATATGTAACCTTCTAAGCCGGGGACCAAATATTGGTTTAATAATTTTTTATGGTATGTCTGTGTGGGCTATCCAGACCATGTTCATTCAATTTAATACACAAAATAATTCTTAGATAATAAAAATATCCCTTTTCTAGTTCTGCCTTTTTTCATTTCCGTTCTGAACAGGCTGTTTATGATAATGAGCTCTGAAGGCCACGCCCTTCAAAAAATCTGTTTACATTAACTCCGCCCTCCAAAGGGTTTACGTTAGCATTTCTTGCACTTTAGAAATGGCTAGTGCTAGCTTAAGATAACTTACCGAAAGCCGTATGCGCGCGCCGCCATTTGCTGCACCTGTTAGCATTAGCCCACCCGAATCCGAGGCTAATGTTAGCTCGTTCCTCCTCCGCCCGCTTAGCTCCGCTCGTTGCATGCGGCGCTTTGGGAGCGATCGCAGACACATACACAAAGTTCACCGAGTGTTTCCAGATAATTTATCCGTATGAGGCAACCTCTGATCGGAGCACGGTCCTCAAAAGCTAGCAGCTCCCGGCGGCAGATGGTCCCTTCGCCGGCATGTCCAATCCCCGCCCGCTTTGCTCCGCTCGTTGCATGGTCAGGCAGCGGTGATCTGCTCGTTTTACGTCTGCCGGCTGCTCGTTGGGAGCGATCGCTAATACGCTAAAAATTGAACTAAAACGTAAAAATAACAATTATACTTTATTTATAAAGCCATTTAAAACAACCACAGCTGCAACAAAGTGCTGTACACATGAAATTAAGAACATTTAAACAAAAGATGAGATGAAATCAGGAAAAACAACCGTCACGTCTTTTATACTGAAGTGGGTTGAGCCTAACCAGGGGTTGCTAGGTGAGGGGCTGGACTCAGGTTTGGGGTGGGTTGTCCTACGGCTTGTGACGTCACAAACCGCAGGATTTGAAAACGAGACATTTATATCCCTGAAAAATAAATCTACTTAGAGTAAATATACCACTGGGTGCATTTCTTTGGCCCTAGGACTGTTTTTTAAGAAGTAAATACCCAAAGTAGAGTAAAAAAAACATTAAAAAGTAAATTTTGCATCTGTGGTCCCCTTTAAAGCGTCACTGACATGATTTTTTTACTATGCATAAAATTGCTCAAAATATATATCTTTTATATTATCATTCAATGTTCGTTTTTGCAAACAAAATGATAAATCAATTTAATTTGGCTTTAAAAGTGATTTTAAACTTTGCGCCGTGTTTATTCACGGGAAATCCAATTACACACGAATGCAACATCTGTGGTGTAAAATCGGGCAGAGGCAGTCTGCGTGTGTCTGGAGCTCGCCTGGAGATCGCGTTATTTTTTTTAATTTTTTTACTTGAAAAATGCCGTTACGTTGTGTCGCATTTGGGTGTTCTAATATCATCAGTGAACAAGTGAGCCTTTTCACTTCCCCAAAAGAAGAAATACTTTGTCTAAAATGGAATAAATAAAGCTGCCCCCACCCTCGGAGCCCCCTCGCTTCCTGAAGGTAAGGCTCACACGGCTGCAGACCTAAATTAGAACCTGCTGTTTCTTGTTCCATCACCCGAACTATTTTCTGCTTCCCAAACTGAAGACAAATAGCTCAAATCTTAACTTAGATTTCTAAATTCGTCAGGTTTTAAATTGTCTGCTATTAAAGAGACGTAGCCCTCTGCCCGATTTTACGTCACAGATGTTGCATTCGCGTGTAATAGGATTTCCCGTGAATAAACACGGCGCAAAGTTTAAAATCACTTTTAAAGCAAAATTAAATTTATTTATCATTTTGCTTGCAAAAACTAACATATTTAAACGATAAAAGATATATATTTTGAGCAATTTTATGCATAGTAAAAAAAAATCATGTCAGTGACACTTTAAGCTTTTACTTCCAGGTACGAAGTGTGAACTTTATGTCCAGAAAAAAACTTTGTGGTTGTCTGAAACAGAGGTCTAACACTGAAACTGATAAAGATGTATGGAGAGTGCCTACATTCTTACATTGCTAAAAATTTGAAGTCAAAATCTCTTGATATTTTTTGTTGCTCACATGTTTTCTGAAGCAGATTCTATGCACTCCTAGTCTATGTGAGGCTGTACCATTGTTACAAAAGTCTCGCCTACCTCCCTACACTAACAAGCTGCCAATCGAAGTGTAACACACTTTTATTAAAACCTTCCAAAAAGCGGTTAAAACTAAATGTGGAGGAAACAATGCGTACACAGCAAAGAACTATATGAATCAATAAAAATAAATACCCGAAAAATATCTTAAATGTATTTTTAATCATTAGTAAGGAAAATGTCTCTTTATTTACATGGATAGGTGGGATGTAAAAACTGTACTGCAACCTCCTACTAGGGTGCGATAGTCAAGTTTTTGTGGCTTCAGCTTCTGCCTTCCGGTTCTATCTCTGTTATACAGTACAGTAATACTGTGAATGGGGAAAATGTTGCATTTCCAAATGTGAAACTCCTTAGATAGATAGATAGATAGATAGATAGATAGATAGATAGATAGATAGATAGATAGATAGATAGATAGATAGATAGATAGATAGATAGATAGATAGATAGATAGATAGATAGATAGATAGATAGATAGATAGATAGATAGATAGATAGATAGATAGATAGATAGATAGATAGATAGATAGATAGATAGATAGATAGATAGATAGATAGATAGATAGATAGATAGATAGATAGATAGATAGATAGATAGATAGATAGATAGATAGATAGATAGATAGATAGATAGATAGATAGATAGATAGATAGATAGATAGATAGATAGATAGATAGATAGATAGATAGATAGATAGATAGATAGATAGATAGATAGATAGATAGATAGATAGATAGATAGATAGATAGATAGATAGATAGATAGATAGATAGATAGATAGATAGATAGATAGATAGATAGATAGATAGATAGATAGATAGATAGATAGATAGATAGATAGATAGATAGATAGATAGATAGATAGATAGATAGATAGATAGATAGATAGATAGATAGATAGATAGATAGATAGATAGATAGATAGATAGATAGATAGATAGATAGATAGATAGATAGATAGATAGATAGATAGATAGATAGATAGATAGATAGATAGATAGATAGATAGATAGATAGATAGATAGATAGATAGATGATAGATAGATAGATAGATAGATAGATAGATAGATAGATAGATAGATAGATAGATAGATAGATAGATAGATAGATAGATAGATAGATAGATAGATAGATAGATAGATAGATAGATAGATAGATAGATAGATAGATAGATAGATAGATAGATAGATAGATAGATAGATAGATAGATAGATAGATAGATAGATAGATAGATAGATAGATAGATAGATAGATAGATAGATAGATAGATAGATAGATAGATAGATAGATGGATGGATGGATGGATGGATGGATGGATGGATGGATGGATGGATGGATGGATGGATGGATGGATGGATGGATGGAGATGGATGGATGGATAGATAGATAGATAGATAGATAGATAGATAGATAGATAGATAGATAGATAGATAGATAGATAGATAGATAGATAGATAGATAGATAGATAGATAGATAGATAGATAGATAGATAGATAGATAGATAGATAGATAGATAGATAGATCGATCGATCGATCGATCGATCGATTTTTGAACCCAGAGGGAAATTTTAAATGTATTTATAGTAAAAAAAAAAATGCTATCAGGGGTATCAGTTATTTATTTAAAAACAGCTTTTAAATTAATAGACTTCTGTAAAATGAATTTTGACTAAGATAATGTGATTACAAACTAACAACATTTAGATATCAAATAAAGCACAATATATTAAAATTATACAATTTCTAGAAAAAAAATCCCCAAGACTTTGATGTACAAAACGTTTTTTATGTCTCTGTTTGACTTGAAATGGTTTTTTTCCTGTAAAAATTGTTAATATTTTTATGAGTAGTTTTATACATGTTAAGTTTAAATTTTGACCTGCAAAATATAAGGAGTTATCTTTAAAAACATTTTTTTTTTAAAGGCAGAAACAAGTGTGATTTAATTACGTGTTACAACGGCCTGCCTCCCAAGAGCTTTCCATATCCTCTTCTCTTCTTATGGTTGGCCACGCCCCCTGATGTTCACGCGCACTCTCCCTGGCTCTCTCTCTCTCACTCTCACGTCACTGAGCAGCGTCTGTATTGGAGGACACCTTGACAGCCTCCCACAGCATCATCATCATCATCATCATCATGCTCATCATCTTCTCTCCCTCACACAGACACGCGCGCACAACTTTAGCCTTCGGGATTTGACATGATTTTAATCCCATATTTTACACACATACGTTGTGCGCAAACTCAGTGGACTGTAGAGAAAACGCGATGTAAGGTCTCGCCTTCTTGAATTTCATAAAGAACTGGCTGAAAGAGAAACACGTGGGCCACGGCGCGGCGCTGTCATTAGCTGTGGTGCTGAAAGGACAGCTCCTCGCGCCTTCACGGCGCGGCGCTGTCATTAGCTGTGGTGCTGAAAGGACAGCTCCTCGCGCCTTCACGGCGTGGCGCTGTCATTAGCTGTGGTGCTGAAAGGACAGCTCCTCGCGCCTTCACTCCCTTTTGTGAACGGGTCAGAAATGAAAGACGAGCCCTGGCTCCGGGAGTTCTGAGGCAGCAGATCGTTCAGTCCCGTCTTGATCCCACAGAGAGTTAAGATTCCGCCGATACCGGAACCGGAACCGGAGCGGGTTATTTATAATTCTAAGGCTTCACGCATGCTGATCCCTTCCAAACAGTGGGGCTTATCTGGGACCATTATGTTCTCGTCTCCAGCCCACACTGTCACTCCGCCGCCGGGCTGCCTTTGCAGCAAAACCCTGCTTTTATTTTATTTTATTTATTTATTCACGCAAGTCTCCCAGAGACGTTTAAAAAAACGAGCTTTTAAAGATGCGTGTTGTTCCAGACCACAAAAAGGACAGGAGGCCCAGCAGATGGACAGAACTCAGACAGGAAGTGGTTCTGTTTGCTGCAGATGTTCAGTTTGTTGTGCAGCCTCACACTGTTTCTTCTAATGAGGTTTCAGCGGCTCAGGTGGAAATTATGACGTCATTTCTGCATTGTCTTCCACAAACTTACAAGATTTTAGCTTCAGGGACAGTGGTTTTAGCATGAAGTGCTCTGAAGCTTTGCCACATTGTGGCTACAGTCAGACGAGCAGAAGATAAAGATGAAAATAAACTTGAGTACTGTACTGTAGGTCACTTCAGACCTAAAGAAGTGGCGTGAACAATAAGTATCTTACCCGTTGTAGATCGATCAAACCCAGTTTGCAAACAGTCCATTTTCAATCAAACCAACAAACTAACAGGCAAATGGACAATGTGGATTGCTGCTGCTTTAAATCAACCCAAACCTTTAAAAAATATATTGTTGCAAACTGTATTTAATAAATTACAGGTAGTCCTCGACTTACGACGGAGATCCGTTCCTACACTGCGTCCTAACCAGAATTTCAACGTAAGTCGGAACATACGTCCAAACTGCACCTTATACGCACAGTACTGTATTTTACCAAGCACGTAGCCTATCCTAACACAGTACCCTACATAATTATCAAAAAAACACATACATTTCAGAGCCATAATGAAGGGAAAAAAAGAGTTAATAACCTGAAATGCTGGTAAGCCATTTCCTCCATTCCTCCTCCGGATTCTCCATTCGTTTACGTTGTAAAACCGCCGTCCATAAAACAGCTACTTTTCCACAGCTGCTGCCTGTTTCTGCCTGTCCAGCATGGTCCAACAAGTTTTTTTTATTTTTTTTGTCCAGAGGACCAGACTCAGCTTTTTTAGAGCGTACAGAGCAGCTATAGCCTCCGCAGCTAACCGGAAACTGCCGGAAACTGTGTAACTCAGCTTTTCAAAATAAAAATCCCCCCCCCCCCAAAAAAAAACAAAAAACAAAACAAAACATTTTTTATGGATATACGTGTCGTAACCACAAAACGTTGTAACTCGAGACCATCGTAAATCGAGGACTACCTGTACACAGTTGCTGAAATAGAATTTGATGGTTATTTGCAAGTAAAAGCAGCATCTATAGAGCATTTTGGGTGCATTTGCATGAACTAGATTAGATTATAGTTCGTTACAGAGAGCAATTTATTTGAAGTTTGGTTAAAATAATATTGTGTTCATGATGTCGTGTTCATTTACACCAACACCTAATGAGGCACCAAGTTGTTTAGTCCACATGATTTTTTTTTTCAGTGCAACAACTACTGCTCACCCCCTGCCAAAATAACAGAAGAAACACAGAGTCAGAGCATCTCATAATTGGTTTCTGCCATCGTTGTTTATTTTGAAAGGACTTTGAAGTGGGAAATATGGTCAGGAGTGCGCTCAGCCTTACTGTCAAAATACACACACCCACTTTGATGTGTTGGACTGGGTAAAATGAAAGAATGTAAAGATCCTTGACGAGCTGGCAGCAGCACATGTCTGTGTACCTGAAGCCTTTGCTTCATTAAAGAGGTTTTTAGCTGCAGGGGTTTGGGGTGAGAGTCAAACATGTGGACACAATCATTTTTAAATGTGACATAGTCCTAAACCATAGTGATGTCAAGATGCCTTCTCTTTTTTCAGTTTATTATTGTGCTGACACTTGCTGCGTATAATATTTACCCTGCACGAGTAGAGGACGAAATAAACATGCAGTGTGAGAAGCAAGCTTTGTTTATTTTTTTTAAGTTTTTCTTACGTTAGTGGCTGGTAGCTGGAAGGGGGATTGACAAATAGTTGAAGAAAAAAATAAACAAGTAAAACTACAATTTGTGTAACTTTAAGTAGGGTGTTTTTTTACAACTCTTCTGTTTATAGTGAAGCTGAATCTCATCAATCTAGTACTTTTACTCTTCAGAATGTGTAACTTATGTAACCATTGGAAATGCCACAACAAGTAAAAGAAAAAAATATATTTATGTGACAATAAAAATAAGACATTTCAGAGTTTTAAGAAAGTCAACACAACAATTTAGAGCTCTTGAACACTACAAATTTGAATCAGTTTTGAATATTTAATTTTTAATCTGATAAAAGCCACCCATGCCTCCGCTTCTACTTGGAGCTATACCACACACGAACAGCAGGGGGCGACAAAGCAGCCGCTGTTCTAAAACTCCCCGACACCGACAACCAATGAGCTTCCAGAACACAGAGACGGTGGGCGGAGCCAGACTGGTGTAACGCAAACATGGCGGCGTCTGTAGAAGATGAGTTTCAGTGCAACACTCAGGACTACTACTCGCTGCTCAACGTGAGGAAGGAGGTATGTTGTATTTTGTTGTTTTACATAGAAATTCTGTGAACAAGCGGTCTGTAGTTAGTCGGTACCTCAGGAGCACCAGCCTCCTCCTCAGCCAGCACCTCCTTCTCCAAGGAGGAGGAGGTTATCAGTTGATGCTACAGATGCTATGAAAAAAATCAGGATATAACTCCGTATTTATAACGATTGCATCATCAAAACTATGACAGCAGTAATTAGTGTCCTCTCAAAACTCAATTTTTATTAAAACTAGGACGGCTGACAGATGTGCTATTTTTTTTCATTCATTCAACCTTTATTTAGTCAGGTTTTTGATTTTGATTTGATGTTTATTCATTCATTTTAAAAGAACAATACAAGACAGTTTCATCAGATACAAGAATACAAGTAGGATAAAATGAAAGGAGCAGAAAGAAGATGAAATCTTATTATATCTGCCCCTTATTTCACAGTTTGTTCAACCAATGATAACCTTCAAACTACATCACAGAATGAATAATTCTACTTAATTTTTCTAACTGTAATACACAAACTACATCATTCTAACTGTAATACACAAACTACATCATTCTAACTGTAATACACAAACTACATCACAAAATGAATAATTCTACTTAATTTTTCTAACTGTAATACACAAACTACATCATTCTAACTGTAATACACAAACTACATCATTCTAACTGTAATACACAAACTACATCAGAAAATGAATAATTCTACTTAATTTTTCTAACTGTAATACACAAACTACATCACAAAATGAATAATTCTACTTAATTTTTCTAACTGTAATACACAAACTACATCACAAAATGAATAATTCTATTTAATTTTTCTAACTGTAATACACAAACTACATCACAAAATGAATAACTCTACTTAATTTTTCTAACTGTAATACACAGTTTAATACACAGGTTAATCTTTTTACAAAAGCGACCTGCTACAAACTAAAGAATGATGAACAGCAATGGTAGAATTTCCTTAAACAATAAACAATAGACAATAGAAAAAACACAAGAGAGAAATACAGAATTTTTTTTAAACAAAGTATCAAAAACTAGTAAAACATAAGGTGTATTATTATTATATAATTATATTATGACTATTATATATGACTATATACTATTATATATGACTATTATAACATTATAAGGTGCTACAGTATATTGTGTTGGAGGCAACATTTATGATTTAAAACATTACATTTTATAAATACAGTAATGGCAGCTGCCTCTTCATATTAAAAGTTTTAATGCACCTGTAGAGACTAAATTTGTCAGCTGTGCAAAAATTATTGGTAAAAACATGATAATCTTTTATGTTGACGATAAATCCTCTTCTCAGATTTTTCCCTCTAATTTTAATCTACTTCCTGTGATTTTTAAAGGATGCTCCTTAAGTTACTCGTCTCTGAAGGTTCTTGTTGGATGCAGGTCAGCTGAAGAGTGATGCCTTCCATTTTCTCTTGTCACAGGCTACACTGGAGGAGCTGAAGTCATCGTACCGCAGGCTTTGCATGCTCTATCATCCAGACAAACACCGGGACCCTGAGCTGAAAAGACAAGCAGAGCAACTGTTCAACCAGGTTCACCAGGCCTATGAAGGTACAGTATAGACGTGTAGGAGGAACTAAGAACCTTTGCATAAGCTGCCTCGGAAAAGACAAACATAGCTCCATATTAATTTGGGTTAATTAAAGCACGTTTTTTATTCATTCAGATGAAATGCACCCTTAGATATATTAAAAACTAGGGCACAAACATGAGCATAAAGTGTCATTTGTCCTGTTTCAGTGCTGAGCGATGCCCACTCCAGAGCCATCTATGACCTGTTTGGAAAGAAAGGGCTGGAGGTGGAAGGCTGGGAGGTTTGTTTTTATTTTTCACAAGTTTAAGTGGCTTTACTGCTTTTTAACGCCACGTGCTTTATTTGTGCTGACGCTGTGTAGGTGGTGGAGAGGAAGAGGACGCGGGCAGAAATTCAAGAGGAGTATGAAAGGCTGCAGAGAGAACGAGACGAGAGAAGACTCCAGCAACGAACAAACCCCAAGGTTCATTCAGTTTCTCGTTTCGCTTTTCGTTCACCTTCTCCACTTTTTCATTGTTTTTCCACACTGGCTGTCACTTTTATGCTTTAAACTAAATGTGTGTCCTACATTTATATGGTTTTCACTTTTATTTTTGTATGTCTTTAACTGCTTTCCGCTTTGAACTAATACTGTCAATCAATTAGGGCACCATAAGTGTAGGTGTGGACGCAACAGACCTATTTGACCGCTATGATGACGACTTCGAAGAGATGCCAGGAGGCGGTTTCCCTCACATAGAAATCAACAGGATGCACATTTCCCAGTCTATAGAGGTACAACAAACCCATCTGCTCCTTAGGGGTACAGGAAAAAAAAATTATTTTTTAAAAGAATCTAGATTCTTAGTCCTGGCAATTCAGAATCAATTCTAAAAGCCCCAAAATCGATTTTATTTATATTTTTTTACATTAAAACCCAAAAGATAAAGAAAATAAAACCATATCTCATAGTATATGAAAGAATACATAAAATGAAAGGTGGCAGAAAGAAGAAGAAATCTTATTTTATCTGCCCCTTTTTTCAAAAACAAAACAAGTTCAAACAATCAATTCAAACAATAATCTTCTATAAGTAACAGAGCAAAAAGCTAACCTAATACTGGTTATTTAAGTTACAGAATTTAATGCATTCCTGTATTATTTGTTCCTATTTTTGGTATAAATATCAAACGATGCAAAAAATTTGATACAATAAGGAACCTAAAATTATTGTTTTAAATAAATGTTCTATTTGTTTACATTGTTGTTTAAAGTTTTCAGTTTAAAATTATTGTTTTAAATAAATTTTCCATTTGTTTACATTGTTGTTTATTCTTTTCAGCTTTTCAGTTACAAAACTGAAACTAAATTTATGACCATTTCAATAGAAAAATCGTTTCTGAATCAAAAATTGTTTCTGAATCGAAAAATCGATTTTGAATCGTATCATGACACCAAAAATCGGAATAGATTCTCCAGACACAGAGAGATTCGCACCCCTACTGCTCGTACTTGTTGTCCAACCTCATGCTAACATGGACCGAGATTACTTTTGTATTCTGTGTTAACTTGTTTTCTCTTCAGGCTCCTCTGACGAACACGGAGACAGCGATGTTGTCTGGCTCACTTTCTACTCACAACGGGAGTGGTGGGGGCAACATTAACATGACTGTACGCAGAGTTATGTCAGCTAAAGGCTGGGGAGAGGTACACACAAGCATTCATGCAGACACATTTGATGTGTATACCGATTTACCGTCGACATAAAAGATTATCATGTTTTTACCAATAATTTTTGCACAGCTGACAAATTTAGTCTCTACAGGTGCATTAAAACTTTTAATATGAAAAGGCAGCTGCCATTTATGGTTACATTATGTTCCTGTTTTTGATTTTCTACATCTGCCTTATAATCTGTCTGTTTTGCTACTTTGACATCTTTGTTTTAACTTGTTAAAAAAAAAATCTGTATTTCTCTCTTATGTTTGTCTATTGTTGATTGTCCAAGGAAAATCTACTGTTGCTGTTGTCATCATTCTTTAGTTTGTAGCCAGGTCTCTCTTGTAAATGAGTCCTCGAGGCTCAATGAGATTAACCTGACTAAATAAAGGTTGAATGAATATGTTCGAGGCAGAAGATGCAAGTTTTCTGGCTCGATTGGCCTTCATCGTGTCGTGTTTGTGTCTGCAGGTGGAGTTTGGTGCAGGAGACGTACTAGGGCCTCTGGTTGGGTTAAAAGTGTTTCGCAATATTACTCCACGGTGGTAAGGCTCAGGTTTTTAAATGATTAAAGTGCTCTGGGAACATATGGACAGCGTTATCCCTCCCAAGACAGCCTCTGTCTGTCAATCCTCTTTCCAGTTTCCTCACGGCCCAGTGCGGGCTGCAGTTCTCTCCTCGAGGCTTGAGGCCGAGCTGCTCTTTGATGGCAGCACGACACCTGGACCAGAACACAATGGGTTACCTTCAGTGGCGCTGTGGGCTCAACAGTGCCATGACTACCAGCCTGGTCCGAGACACAAAGAGCAGCCACTTCACTTTAGCTCTGCAGGTAAATGCACAGGTGCAAATAAAAGTGCAGGCAAAGTTGACACAGCCTCACGAAGCTGAGCCATCACCGTATTTCTTTATTTTTTTTCATTTCACATGACGTTCTGATCATTTTGTCTTTTAGCTGGGTGTGCCTCACTCCTACCTGATGATGAGCTACCAGTACAAGTTTCAGGATGAAGACCAGACCAAAGTGAAAGGCTCCCTCAAGTATGTCTGTTGCCTGAAAATGTTGTGAATTTGTTGAATCAAATAGTTTTTGCTGGACAAAATAGTTTCTGTGTGAAAAACATTTAACTGCTGAAGTAATTCCAACATGTTTTAATGCCTGTTGTACATGATATGCGAAGAACAATATGTCATTTATATACAGGTAGTCCCCGACTTACGAGCGCTCTAACATACGAGGTTCCGGACTTACGAGCTGGCGAACGAGCAGTAAATTTGTAAAGAACATACAAAAAATACAGCACTTTTATGTGTTTTTAGATGAAAGTGTGTTAGCTAACCGTTTGTAAACAAGTTTCTGAGCATGGTGTAGTGGCAGGGCTTCCGACTTGGGACCCGAAGGACCCAGGTTCGAACCCCGGCCACTACACACCTTGGGGTGTCTATGAGTGCACACCCAGAGCCATATAAAGTGAGAGTTGCGACACTTCCATAGAGTTCCATTGTAAGAATGGAATGCGGAAGTCACGTGGGTCATGGAGGGGGCGATTTGTTCCATGGCTCTGGTTACAGTCTGACGCTGCCTGCAGTAGCGCTCCGTCGCCGCCAGAGGGCGCAGCTCCACAAGGTTTCCATAGCCGTTGTTTGGAACGATTGACCGCCTGTCGGCGAGATCAAAGCGTGTCGGAACTCTCTATATATATGGCTCTGTGCACACCTATTTCCCCAGCTCCCCGGGCGCTTTCTATGGCTGCCCACTGCACCACCTGGTGGTGGTTGGGTTAAATGCAGAGACGAATTTCGTCTTGTATGGGAAACATACACAGATGACAAAAATGTGACATTTATTTTTTATGTTCATGAACTAGTATGAACATTTGTGATGAAAAACGAGTGTTCGTAGTAGCGCTAGCATAAATTTTCCGACTTACGACCGAAAATCCGGACTTACGAGAACACGTGTTTCGTGTTCCGACGTACGAGATTTTCATCTTACGAGATACTCGTAGTAACGGAACTCGCTCGTAAGTCGGGGACTACTTGTACAGTACATAAGCATCAGGTCAAATGTTAAAAATGAGTTGCTAGAGTTGATATTTTGTTGGAAATTATTTTTAAAATGTACTCAGATATTTTACTAACGTGCATTCAGTGACAGATTTTTAACTTTTGCACATCTCCCACATGATCATAAATGTAAACAAGCCCACAAACAGAGCAGGTGATGCCCTGTAGGGAGTGGTACCTGCTCAGCCTTGTAGCTCTGACCAGTCAGGGCACGCTTGGCTTTTTGCAAGAGACTGCGGTCTCATTAGTTCCCTCTTGTGTAATTACAGAAAAGCAAAAAGCACCTCAGACCATTTCATTGGAAATCCAAAGAGCATCTGAAGCACAAGATGAAAAAAGGCTCCCATTGTTAGTCTGACTCAACAGTTCAGACTGATGCTTGTACGCAGGTCGTCCAGCTGCTGCTTCTCTTCCTCCTTTGTTACTTCCTGCATAATGCCGTTTTTAAAATCTCACATATTCTCAGAAATAAGAACAACTGAGCTGTAGAATATAAACAGCAATTTTTTTTTATGAAGACTGAAGTTGAAAAACTTGTTTATTCAAAACAATATTCTTGTTTAGTTTTCTATTATGTACAGTTTTGCTGAGTCACGGTTCCTGTACCCTGAGTTTACAGCAAACAGTTGTGATTGGTTCACTCGCTTCACATTTTAATGTCCCATCAGCAGGCTGTTTGTTATTTTCTGCACAACTTTTCTTATACAATTAATGCTGTGTATAAGTAATTAAACATGCAACACACGCCTACTGACAGCTTCAACTCCTCTGATTCATTTGATGCTTTTTTTTAATCAATTACACAGACAAACTGTGTTTAGAGGCAGTTTACCTACTAGAGGTGTCGAACTGAGTTACCAAAAGGAGACAAAGTTGAAAAACTTTGTCCCAGCCACCACGGGTCACTTTCAGCTGATACATTAACTCGAGTCAGACACCTGATATTTTTTCTTGGTTGCAGATTCATGAACAAGCGTTTGATCGGTCTCATTAAACATTCTGTTGCTTTTCCCACATCAGAATCAATAATGACAGAATGATCCAACCTTCTTTCTGGCTTCAAAGTTAGCCAGCTGGCAAGAGAAGTCTACACTAAATATAATTATCAAGTGTTTTAAAGAAAAAATTAGAAGAGGTACAATATTTTACATTTAAATTATCATCTTGGAGGACCAGATTTGGCCCGCAGCTCTTGAGTTTGACACGTGATTTTGGCACTGCACAAAAAAAAAACTGTTTTCTTCAGTTATTATTGTAGACTGTTGTTGCATCATCTCAGAACAACCAGCAGTTGTGCAGATATAT
>JBBPBX010014625.1:9029-34212 GCA_038048925.1 Garcialebias charrua
AGATCGGAGGAGGTTTTTATAAAGGTATCATTTTTTATAAAGAGCACCTTTTTCATTGGTGTTATTTTGATGGAATGGCCGATGTCCGATATTTAACTTTATCGCTAATATTGGCCAATACCGATGTATGTCGATAATATTGTGCATCCCTAGTAAAAAAAGGAAATGTAGCTACTACCAAAAAAAGGAAGGATAACAACCTGAAATACTTAAATTTTCAAAATGGAACTCAAGTCTTTTTCATTAATTCCTGAGTGTATTTTATTGTTATTATTATTTATTTTTTTATTTATTTTTACAAAATTATGCATTTGAATGTTGTCTCTGGGCTTTTGCATGACATAGTTTATTTAAAAATAATGAAAATGGCATTAAATCAAAATCTAAAGACAGTTTTGAACAAAACACAAAACATAACATGTTTCAGATTCCTATTTTATATATTTATTTATTTATTATTGAACTGCACTCCTTTCCTCTGACTTCAAGCTCAGGATTTAACACAGTTTAATAAATTTTCTAAAACTCAACTACAGCATCAAATTGATTTTCTTAAACATTAAAGAGAATAATTGCGAAGACCAAAACAAATGTCTACATTTGAATTTATTTGAAAATAATGTCCCTAAAGCTAAAATCAATGCTCTTTTTATAGGAGGTTTTTGTGCATATATGTTCCTCCCAACTTGTACAGTTCATTCAGGAGAATTACTGCTGAAATGTCAATGTGCAAAGATGAAACGCTTCTAAACGATGATAGTTAATGTTCTACTTTAAAAATCCTAAAGCATGTGGTGACACTGAAAAGGTGAGCTCAATTAACACAGATAAATTAAAGTAAGCAGATAAATAGGTACAAATATGACAGCCTTGAAAAACACTGAAACAAAAGAAGCTCTTATAGATCTGAATTCAATTAGGAGCAAAGACTGCACTGGATCCTGTTTATTAGTTTAACTCTTTTATGGATGGCTGAGGGTTAATGGGTTTGACACGACAGTCGTATTGAATTAGGTGCAGCTGAACGCTTATGCTCTTCTCCAACCACAGCTTTCCTTCCAAATGGATCATTTCTGAAACAGTAGCAAAGTTTGAGTCATGACCAGTGATTAGTCATTTTCGTTTGTACACAAATCAGCAGAGGACTAATGGATCAGGGTGTTCTGCAGTGACACCGGTTTCATTGAGCATCAGGACTGCTGGCTTCATAATGTTCTCAATAAGTCTGCTTCAGGCTCATCCCAATAAAAAAAAAAAAAAACTCTCTCTCAACTGGTGCACTGACAACTAGGGCTTCAACAGAGTACCCGAGAAATCGACAGATCGATTCCTAGGACATATATCGAGGTTTTTAATTTCACGTCAAGTACTTGTAGTGACATCATCACAACACAGTTACACCACTAAATTAACTCCCGGTTTGTAGCACGTTGAGAACCCTATTGTGGGTTAAACCCAACCAAGCCACTTTGAGCTGAGCAACTGGAAACAGTCAAACTTTAATAACACACAAGAGGCAGGTCTATATCACAGACGTCCATCTCACTCATGGTATGGCCAGAACACTAACATACTGCTAAGCATTATGGGAAAGACATAACACATCCACTCCCCAACTTCCTGTTTGGAGCTCTGTGACCACTGTAGATTGTGACAGTAGGGGGCGGTGTTGCATTGCAGCTCACATATGGTGTAATGCCGGGTACCCACCAAACGCATCTTGAGCGCCAAAAACGCTCTTGCCACACCCTTTTGGCCGCTTGTCACCAGAATCTGTTCACACTGAAGACGCGCAGTGGGAGGAGCGTCTGGCTCCTTTTCCGATTGTTTCTTGTACATCGGGCAGACGAAATCAGCTGTACGTGAGCCTCGTTACTACTTGAGTGGGTTTTCTACGAGCCGAATTGCAGCTCCAAAAGTCTTTGTTGAGATTTAAATGTTTTTTTCATGTTTGGGGTGATCGTACGCTCTAGCAGACAGCGGCAACTGTAAAAATGCCAAGTTTCTTACCGGAGGCTGGCTTCTTCATGGAGGCTCGTTGGGGTAAGTTTAAAAAGTCCAAAAAAAGTCCCGTCGTCGTTGCGTCATCACATAGCAGGGCCTCTCCCGATTGGTTGCTGCGACGCTTCGGCTGCTTCGGACGCGTCGCGTGCGCGGAAAAGAACTGCTGCGCGCTGCCGCGCCGCTTGAAACGCTCAAAACGCGCCGCTTCAAGATTTGCCGCGCCTCGACGCGTCTCCACATAGACTTTCAATGTAAACCGGCCGCTTCCGCTGCCCGAAACGCGTTTGGTGGGTACTCGGCATAACACCGGGTCCAACCGCCCCACTGTTTTTAAGTTTCGTTTTTGACGTGCCTAACGTTTCATTAACTTTTGCAGCTTAATAATAATAACTAATAGTTTTGTTTTTCCTGTGACTTATCTGCAGTATGATAAATGATAGGAGCATAATATATGCTCCCAATGGTTAGTTGGTCTTTTTTTGTAAATAATGTTTTTATGCATTTTTATTTATTAATTTTTTTTTGCATCTTAAGATCCTATGACGTCATCGACTACTCGAGTTCTACTCGAGATTTTTTATGTTAATGTCGAGTTTAAAAATGATGTACTTGTTCAACCCCTACTGACAACAATGCTGCACAAAAACTCTTCAGGACCCAACTGATACTGTACTAAGTCCTTTACTTTCCTCTTTATCATTATTTTAAAAAAAGATGGCATTTCCCAGTCACCCCAACAGTTTGTGTCCATTTGGGTTGTCACTGCCATTCCCCAAACACACTGCAGTTACTGTAGCTCCAGTAAAAAATAATAATAAAAAAATCAGCACAATGTCATCTTGGTATTACTGTGTCGGTCGGTCGTTACCTTCATCTGCTCCCATTTTTCCAGGTTCGGGGCTTATGCATATCCAACGGGGCAACCGGTCAACAACACTACGGCGTGATGAACAGTCCGTCATCCCTGCTCCTTTCTTCCTCTCTTCACTCCGCTCTCTGCCTCTTGCTGGAGCTGTTTGCTCAGCTGTTCCCCTCTCTGACCGCATTTATCCCAGATGAGCGGCGCAGTTTACACCGTTAATCTGCGTGTGGCTATGAGTGCGCCTGGGTGTGTGTTTGAGTCTCCATTCAAGGCATCCTCTCATTGCTCCTCTGGTGACCATATAAAGACACGCCCTGATCAACGGACACACACAAAGGAGACAGACGGCACTCATGGGCCAGACATTAAGTGGAGGCCACTTAGACCAGGTTTGAAGTTCATAAAATATTTTTGGGATATTTGTTAAGGTCTAAATCTTACAGTCAGCAATGTCAGCTAATGCATTCCCTCTAAGATACCCATCTTCCTGCAGTAATACTTTATAAAAGTATGAGAACATCAACGTACAGTACTTGTGAATCTTGCTTGATTAAATGGTTGGTAACCTGAAAAGGTAAAAAAAAGTAGTACTGTATGTCATAATATTTTAATTTCATTCAACCTTTATTTAGGCAGGTTAATCCCATTGAGCCTCGAGAGACCTGGCTACAAACAAAGAATGATGACAACAGCAACAGTAGAAGGCCCTTTTGCCAAGTTCAGTACTCACTGATGGAACACTGCAGGTAATCATGTCCTGAGAGCGCACGCTGTAACTGCACTCACTCAGAGACATGTAGGAGGAGATGTATGAAGGCAGCAGACCAAGAAGGGATTTAAAGATGAAAATGTATCAATGGAAGAGTCTGCGTGAATTTAATGATGTCCAGTTAACCAGTGAATACAGGGTGCAGTGGTGGGTACGATAATCCTACTGTATATTTATTTATTTATTTATAAATGTATTCATTTTAAAATACAATATAAAACAATCCCATATACAGTATGATACAAATACAAAATATAAAATGAAAGGTAGCAGAAGGAAGAAAAAAACATTATTATATCTGCACCTTTTTTCAAACAATCAGTTCAAACAATAATACAGTAATCTTCAAGTAACAGAACAAAATGAATAACTCTTTCTAATTTTCTAACTCTAATACAATACACATTAAGTTAGTTATTTATTTTTTTAACAATTCAGTTTTGATCATTTTCTTGAATTTAAACATTGACTTGGCATTTTTAACTTCATTCTCCAAACCATTCCACAATCCAATTCCCTGGATTGAGGTAGAACGTCCCTTTAAACTGGTTCTGTATTTTGGTTTTACAAATATCTCAGTTCCCTTGATTATATCATGTCATAGTTTAAACTAAATATTGAAAAAATTGAAATAAAGTTTCAACAAAGTTTGAAGACATACATTAAACTACTGATGGAAGAATAGGATAAAACTACTGATGGAAGAATAGGAAAAAACTGAGATTATATAGACTGTAAATAAGGGGTCTCACAAAATAAACCCCACATATCTTTTTTTACTTGCATTTTTCTGAAATGAAAATTTTAAACAAAATATGTTCAATATAAAAGGTTATTCATTGTGCAACAGATAGCTGCAATAAGCACAGTTCACAGTTCATATTTTATGTTTTCAGTGGACCAACTTTTATCTCAGCCTTGCAGTTTGCATGAAAATTATATAAAAAATAAAAAATATATAGTTCTGTATTTGTAGTGCTAATCAAAAACAAAGGAGGACTTATTCCATCTTATATTTAAAGTAAATAATGAACAGATGTTTAAAAATCCCATTTGAATTTGAAAATGAGTTTCACCACATTCTTAAGGTAAACTGCCACTCATCGTTAACCTGGAAGGCTACAATATTCAACGATGCTTGGCTCCAGCATCTGGCAGTACGACACTGCAGTGATTAGCTCTGTTGAACGTATGAGCTTTTTTCTCAGCTGCAGGTCCTTCCTGTGCACACAGCTGAGTAATCCAGGTCCCTTTCAGTCATGTTCTCTCGGTGCAACATATTTGCTATGGGAATTGCGCACCCGCACGATTACCTGAAGGAATATACTCACGCCTTTACGGCTAGGGGCGTCACCGCCGCGCCAGAGGTCCTGCCCTCTGGTTACTTAAAGCTCCACTGACATCATCTTTTAACTTTCCATAAAATGGCACAACATATATATATATTAAGATTGACCTCTGATCGTTTTTGCTAAAACAATGTGAAATGAATGAAAATTCCTCTCAAAAACAGTTTAAAATTAGCGCCTTTTTTTTCACACGATAAATACGGGGTTTCCCGTCGCGCGATTATGACGTCACTTCCAGACTCGCGTCAACTGCGCTCCTTGTTTACAATGTCAAGATACAAACGCGATCCGTCCAATTTAGCCATTTAAAACTTTATATTTTAGCGGTTTGTCTTCAGAGAAGCCAAAGTTATTTCCAGTAAACAGCAGGTTATAATTTTTTTTCAGCTCCTGCTGGTTTTTGGAGACTTTTCACTTCAGGAAGTGCAGCAGCTCTGTGAGGACACAGCAGCTGATAGTTGAGAGGCAGAAGGAATTCTACAGCATGTAAATCGTTTTCACAGCACTGAAATGGTAATATATTAGTTAATGTTTCTAATAATTATTCAACATTAATTTATAGTTTAAAAAATTAGTCCCTTTTAAAATATCTGTTAAATATATTATTCTTTTATTTTATTTTGTTTGTGTTTTCAGGTTTCCAGGTCTCCAGTCCATCACCTGAGGCTCTTCCTGTTGAACCACTAGTACAACCCAGACTTTCACATCACAGCAGGTAAGATTGCATCAACAAAAAGAATAGTACTCAACAATATTCTTTGATGTAAATCTGTTGATTTTCTGTGGTTCTGATGAGGGAAGTGACAAAGTGGATGCAGCATTCAGCCCATAATGGACCCAGATGTCCTCTGCGTCAAGACCTACAACACCTGGACATCCAGGAGCGTGGACGAGGAAGGTGGTGGAGTCTGAAGACATTAGTTTGACCCATTGTCTTAATATACAGTATACTGCATATAATATATACTGTGTGTGTCTGTGTGTTTTATCATCAATTCACAGAAATGTCTTCACCTGAAGAGTGGACCCAGGTGGAGGAGAACAAACCTTGATATTGTTAAACAGATGGAGACATCTTCATGATCTGTAGAACATCAGGACTGATGCTGCAGAAAGCTACGTTTGTGCATCAAGACATCAAAATATGCAGAAATACTACAACTGGCCAGAGCATTGAGATGAAAATGAATCAATGAATTTAATATTTTTTCTGACTGTTCAAATGAACATATTGTTTGAAAAAAAAGGATAACAATGAACCAAGTGTTTCTGTAGTTATGTGTAAATAAAGTTACAGTAGTACACTATATTATCTGTTAGTGTTGAGTTATTCTTTGTGAGAATATTTGTGTATCTGTTTTAATTTCATTCGTTCATCTACAACTCACAGCTCGTACTTTAGTAAAAACAAAATTGGTGAATGTTGAAAAAAACATTTTATTAAAATAAAACCATCCCATATTATCAAATAAATGAAAACCTCTGGGGAAACATTAATATGAACAGATTATCAAAAAAAATTGAGTTTAAAAAATATCAGCAAGTGGTGTTTGACTTCATCAGCTCTGTAAAAATGACTCCAACACCTCCTCGTCCACCCTCCTGTCCAGGTGTTGTAGGTCTGGACGCAGGGGACATCTGTCTAGTTTCTCCTCATCCTGCTGCTTGTACACTTCTTCAGACTACACCACCTCCTCGTGCACGCTCCTGGATGTCCAGGTGTTGTAGGTCTGGACGCAGGGGACATCTGGGTCCATTATGGGCTGAATGCTGCATCCACTTTGTCACTTCCCTCATCAGAACCACAGAAAATCAACAGATTTACATCAAAGAATATTGTTGAGTACTATTCTTTTTGTTGATGCAATCTTACCTGCTGTGATGTGAAAGTCTGGGTTACTAGTGGTTCAACAGGAAGAGCCTCAGGTGATGGACTGGAGACCTGGAAACCTGAAAACACAAACAAAATAAAATAAAAGAATAATATATTTAACAGATATTTTAAAAGGGACTAATTTTTTAAACTATAAATTAATGTTGAATAATTATTAGAAACATTAACTAATATATTACCATTTCAGTGCTGTGAAAACGATTTACATGCTGTAGAATTCCTTCTGCCTCTCAACTATCAGCTGCTGTGTCCTCACAGAGCTGCTGCACTTCCTGAAGTGAAAAGTCTCCAAAAACCAGCAGGAGCTGAAAAAAAATTATAACCTGCTGTTTACTGGAAATAACTTTGGCTTCTCTGAAGACAAACCGCTAAAATATAAAGTTTTAAATGGCTAAATTGGACGGATCGCGTTTGTATCTTGTCCATTGTAAACAAGGAGCGCAGTTGACGCGAGTCTGGGAGTGACGTCATAATCGCGCGACGGGAAACCCCGTATTTATCGTGTGAAAAAAAGGCGCTAATTTTCCATCCATCCATCCATCCATTTTCTTCCGCTTATCCGGGGTCGGGTCGCGGGGGTAGCAGCCTAAGTAGGGAGGCCCAGACTTCCCTCTCCCCAGCCACTTGGAGCAGCTCCTCTGGGGGAATCCCAAGGCGTTCCCAGGCCAGCCGAGAAACATAGTCCCTCCAGCGTATCCTGGGTCTTCCTCTGGGTCTCCTCCCGGTGGGACATGCCCGGTGGGACAGCTTCCTCGGCTACAGAAGCTGGCGCTAATTTTAAACTGTTTTTGAGAGGAATTTTCATTCATTTCACATTGGCCCTCATGCACGAAACAGTTCGTATTCTTATCCTAAATGTCTCCTACTTTTGTTCGTACGAAGTGTTCGTACGAACATGCCACGTCAGATCCAACAAAGTCTTCTATCCACAGGAAAAGCGTGTAAACGGGCTGCTTAAAGTTGATGAATCTCACCTGTTCTAAACAGCTGCGCGTGCACGCGTGAGCTTATTTACATGATTCCCACCCCTCAAAACGCCATATAAGGCTACGTTTCCTGCCTCAGAGGCAGAACGTGTACGTTCATAAAATGACAGCGAAAAGTAAAAAAGAAGAACTCTACCGGTGCGGAGGATGAAGTTCTGTGGTCTCTGAGGACAAGAAAAGAAAATCTGTCCTTATTAGCAGCGTCACTCATGGAAGTAAATGACCAGCTAAAACCAAAGAAAGTTTGTTTATAATAAATGTGGACCTCGAAACATGCATGCGTACTGGTGGCTTACTGGTTAAAGCATTGCACTGTTAGCTGTTCCTAACCTTTTTTCTACACCTCGTGGGATCGAGTCCCACAAGGTATGATTCTTTTTTTTTCCTTCTTACTTTAGATTATTTATTCATTCCAAATTAAAAAGGCTTTATGCTTTATTTCTTGTTGTATTGTAAATAGTTTTCTTGTGTTTTTTAAATCTGGAATGAATTAAAAAAAAAAAAACGTTGTCCTCCCACGGGAGGCGATCCCATGACCTTCGGAACTGCGACGCAGTGCTCTACTGACTGAGCCACATCAGAGCTATGACAGCAGCTGGAGGAAGTCTGTGTAAAGTCTGGCTTACCGAAGTCTGCGATACCGCGGCAAATTAAACTTAAATTAATTCATGGTTTAAGTTGATTTCAGTTTGAGATCTTCATATTAATATTGTAGTGTTAGAAAACGGCATTGATAACAAATTGATTTTCATTTAAATACTTTAATCCGTTAGTCATTATTACATTTAAAATTATAATTCGACTTCAAACAGAACCTATTGTCAAAAACAATTGTGGTGCGTGACTTTTTTAAACTCTAAACATTTCCTAAATAACGAAATATGAAGTTATTTGTGGAGTAATGCTGTCTGGATGACAGCAGACGGACCGCTCGTAAAATATACGACAGGTCCGGACCACACGTAGATTTTGTTCGTATCTGAAAAAAATCGTAGGATACGTGAACATTGTTGAATGCCACATATGCTCCTAAATCACTCGTAAGCACAGTTTAAGCACAAATCTGTGCGTACGAACGGTTCATGAATGAGGGCCATTGTTTTAGCAAAAACGATCAGAGGTCAATCTTAATATATATATATATATGTTGTGCCATTTTATGGAAAGTTAAAAGATGATGTCAGTGGAGCTTTAAGTGGCGTGCGCCCCTCCATCTTCCTCTTTTTTGCCCTTCACCTCGCTTAAACCTGAACTACCTCTTCGCGGGACTTCTCTGGTGCCTTCATCGCTCATTCGAGGTGAGCTCGCTCCTTACACAGAGCGCACAGAATTATTTCCTGCGTACTGCTGGACTAGCAAGCCTAGTCCAGCATTTTTCCACCTAACCCCAAAGTTTTCTCTCCTCTCTCTACAGATTGCTTCGCGACGGCGCTAACTACGCCATAAAAAAAAAGAAGAAGGCTGCCTCGCTACGTCAAGCTAGCGGGCTGGCCAGCGAAAGCAACACGACGGAGGAGACATCTCAAGAAAAAAGAAGAAAAATTCTGGAAGGACTCGCTCGCCTCGTCTCGGACAGAATGGCTCCGGAGAAGGGGAAGCGGAAAGCGAAACTTCCAAGGAAGACCACCGCGGCAGCGAGCCCCACCTCACGCGCCTGCCCAAGTGGCTGTGGTTTTTATCTCGCGGCGACGGACACCCACGAGGCCTGTCCTGTCTGCCTGGGAATGCTTCATGCAAAAACTGCGCTGGACGCACCTGACTTTTGCCCACACTGCAGCATCATGATGGATGCGGTGCTGCGGCATCGGGTCGACCTTGTCGCCAAAGCCATGGGGACCTCGGCCACGTCTGCGGACGCAGACACCACGAAGCCTCTCACCCCCACACCGGAGTTGGAGAGTATGGCTTTACACGACAGCATGCAGGTCGAATGGGGTGACACCCCCGACACGTTGGCCAACAACTGACTGTCGAATTCGACACCCGGGGTATGATGAACGACAACGAGTTATCGATCTCGGCCTCGGGTGAATTTTCAATGGAGGAGGCGGACGTAGAGGTGGAGGATGAGGGTGACGCACTCGCCCAGACCCCCCTACCCGCGCTCCCGGACACGGACTCTTCCATCCCTGCTCTGTTTGAACTGTGCCAAAGAGCAGCGGACGCACTACAAGTGCCCTGGCCCGAACCCCCTCCTCGCCAACAGGTTACGAGGCTAGCGGGAAATTACTTTTATTCAAAGCAGCAGGCTGCCACGAGGCAGAGGATGCCTGTGTTCCCAGACTTTCTCACGGAACTAACACGCACCTGGACTCACCCACGAGCCCCTATGCTTCTTCCCCTCTCACAATTTCTCGACGTGGATGGAATGGACGAGGTGGGTTTAGCTAACGTGCCTCAAATAGAGGACACTCTGGCATCTCACCTGGCCCCAAACTCTTCAGGAGCAAAACCAACTCTTCCCAGCAGGGCCTGACGGGCCTCGGCGTCTCTCCTCGAGAAATGCTACAGGGCTCAAGGACTTGCGGCGCGCGCCATGATTGCGTCCGCGCTGATGCAAGCCTACCTGGTAGAAAAGCTGCAGCAGCTTCAAGTAGCAACGGACAAGCAGGCGGCTGCTGAATTGCTGGAGGAAGCCCGCAGAACAACTGACTTCGTGCTCCGAATGATGGGGACTGCTGCGGTTGCTCAATAATAATAATAATAATAATAATAATAATAATGAATTCAATTTATAATGCACTTTTCATTAATAAAAATCTCAAAGTGCTACAAAGTGTAACCAAGCAAAGATCAAAATAAAACTTAGAACTTAAAAAGATCATGAGATGAGAGATGAGACTTGTGTCTTTTTCATTGGTCCGTGGACCAGTCGAGCAGTTCACTTGTGTAATCGCGACCCAAGGTTACAGCCAGCAGCAGAGGGAAATTGTTTAGGAAAAGACAGCAAGCTGGAGCCCTTTTCATGAAAAACAACAGATTAACTGTCTTCTGACTTTCTAAACAAAACCGTCCGGTCTCTGTGACCCGAGACTTCACCTTTAACACAGCAGTGAACACCGTTTAACTCTTACAGAATAACACAGCTTAAAAGCACACATCATGAAAATGACAAAAGTTATTCTTTTGGTCACATTAGAATAAAATCAAAGATAGAAATAGTCTCTTTTGGTGACTATGTTCTAAGATTACAACTAATGGAATGATTTTGTAGTAAATGTCTTGCTTTACTGAGAGGTCAGTAAAGGTCATCACTGGACAGATCAAAAACCTTAGTTTGACCCTGGGTAGGTCCACTACACAAGTGATAAAATCAAATAAAATCAATAATAATATCGACTAAGATCAAAGATAAAATCATGTGGATGCAGATTAGGCTTGCTTAAAAAATAAATAAAATAAAACAAGTGATAAAATCAAGTAAAATCAATAATGATATCAGCTAAGATCAAAGATAAAATCATGTGGAGGCAGAATAGGCTTGCTTAAAAAGAAAGGTCTTTATGCTGCTTTTAAAGTCAACCAGTGACTGTGGAGCTCTCAGGTCGTCAGGGAGGGAGTTCCACAGGCGGGGGGCAGCCACACAGAATGCTCGGTCTCCCATGGTCCTCAATTTGGTCCGAGGAATATGAAGGAAATTACTGTTCTGTGATCGTAGAGACCGGGTGGATGAATATGGTGCAAGAATGTCCTTTAGATAGTCAGGTGAAGTGCCGTGCAAGCATTGATGGGTAATGAGAGCAGTTTTGTACTGAATTCTGTAGGTGACAGGAAGCCAATGGAGGTTATGGAGAATGGGTGTAATATGTTCAAATTTACGAACTCTCAACAGAATCCTTGCTGCACTGTTTTGAATGTATTGAAGTTTCTGAAGGTTTTTGCCAGAGCAGAGGGATGGTGGAGGTGGTCATTGCGACCCGCCATCTCTGGATGACACTGATGGACTTACCCGAGGGACAAAAGGTGCCTTTTCTCCATCACTCGATACAGTCGGAAGGGCTGTTTGGAAAAGCTTTGGAACGGATTCAGACGAAACTGGACCAAAGACGCAAACAGGCAGAGGCTCTCCGGGTGGGGATCCCCCGTAGAAGCTTCGCCCCCCCAAGATAAAATGCGGGGGGAAGACCTGCCCAGCCTAGGCACCACTCGACGACGCATGCCCCACCGCAAAAGCGGCCAGCGTACGAGGAGGAGCCCAGGCAAAGACCCCCTTCGGGCCCTCCTCGTAACGAGCACGCCTGGAGCAAGAACAGGTTTGTCCCTTGCCAGATTTCCAAACACAGGACCTCTTCGGCGAGTCGTGACGACAGACAGAAACGGGCCTGATGAACCAAGCTCACGTTTTCATATTACACAGTCACCCGCCCACGCGGTAATGGGGATGATCCACCTAAACCCAGACTTTATTTGTAACATAGTACAAAAAGCTGGTTTGTTCTCAGCATGCACCAATCATGCCTTCTCTGCTGTGAGTGACTTAAAATCATATACGTCATGTCACGTAAGCACAAATAAAATCATGAAACAGCAATTTTCTGTTTTACTGACTCAAAAAAAAACACTTCTCCCAACAAAGCAGATCCTTCTGACCTGCATGCCGTCATAAAGGGAGGGTTTTTTCTTCCCCCATCCCTCACAGCCCACGGGGTGTTAGAATATTTAATAAGTCCCGGCAGACTGCCTCTGTTTCACCTGCAGTGAGCAGACACAGTGGCGTATGTAAACACCCTCCTTGCCCCTTACAGAGGCAGGTGAAGAGGGTCACGTGTTTAGGCTCTCGCCCCATTATCAATGGCGAGACAGCCAATACACCAAACAGACGAACACGGATGTGGCCGCAGCTCAAGGAGCCGAGTCGACAACGTCTCTCGACGGGGGGCTGCTTCAGGCGCCTTCATGCAGCTTAAAGCTTCACACCTTCAAGGAAGCTGTGTTCAACTGGCTGCAAACAAAAACAAGTCTTAACGTAATCAGATTCCTTTTCCTGTTGTTCGAAGGGAACTGCACTCTTTATCACCAAGACTAAAAGGAACCCCCCCCCACGCTTTTGTGTGGCGATTGCTCCTTTGTTATTAACGAGGGACACGCAAAACTCATGCAACAGTCAGGTAGCACGTGACCTGCCTCTACGTGCTGATCCAAAACGGTCTTTAAAATTTATTCGGGATCCGGCCAGTTTGCCTGGCACCAGAGCTTCATCGAAGCCAAGGGCCAATGGTCGAGGCCACTCCACTAGAAGGATTGGAGTAAGGAGGTCTGCTTGCCTACGTGGTCTGCAGCCCCATAATTTGGAGGAGGATAAGAATAATTCTCCTCCAAAACTGTCTAATGGAGTTGACAGGTTGTACCCGTCCTCAATTATCCCTGAGCAGGACAACTCAGGGACAAGCAGCCTTCTCCCAAACTTGGTGGACAACTAAGGGCTGTTGGCCTCTGGTTTACCAGAGGAGGCGTTGCGGCCACCCAGGCCAAAAACTGCCAGAAGTCTCAGTCTGTCGACTGAAAGAAACAGGCTGATGGCAACAGGCCTGCCCGAAAACGTGGTATTAACCATACAAAATGCTCGTGCAGGGTCAACACAATCTTTATACGTCCAAAAATGGCGTATCTTCGAGGCCTGGTGCTCAGAAATAATAATAATAATAATAATAATTAATTCAATTTATAACGCACTTTTCATTACTGAAAATCTCAAAGTGCTACACATATATTGAATGCTACACACATTCATAAACCAGTGGCGGCAGACTACCATGCAAGGTGCTTTCCAGTCCTACCGGGAGCAACTCAGGGTTAAGTGTCTTGCCCAAGGACACAACGACACATGGTGCGGGTCCCGGGAGTCGAACCGCCAACTTTCCGATCGGGAGATGACTGCTATTACCACTACACCACGGTCGCCCCAGAAAGAAATATTGCTTCTTATGCATGCAACCTGGTCCAAATCTTGACCTTCCTTCAGGATCTCTTGGAGAAGGGTCATTCTCATTCAACGATTAGTCTTCCTTTCAGCTATTTCTGCTTGTCATGAAGGCTGGGGAAACAGGACACCTGGAGCATACCCAATCATAATAAGATTTATGAAGGGTGTCCTTCGATCTAAACCACCCAACAGGATCCTGACTCCTAGCTGGGACCTCGGTTTGGTTTTGGGGGCTCTATGCGACCCCCCATTCGAGCCATTGAGTGAGACTACGATAGATATACTATCTTATAAAATGGCCTTACTCCTGGCTCTTTGCTCGGCGAAACGCGTGGGTAACATCCACGCGTTATCTGTGCATCCAATGCATACCAGATTCGCCCAGGATGGGTCAAAGGTCACACTGAAGCCTAATCCCGCATACACCCCCAAGGTCTGGACCCTGAATTATAGGAGTCTAGACTTTGATCTTTCCTCTTTTCCACCTGCCTCTGTCCTGAACCAGGATAAGGAAAGGCTACAGGCTCTCTGCCCAGTGAGGGATTTACGCACCTACATGCAGAGAACAGCCGAATGGAGAAGAACAAACCAACTGTTTGTCTGCTTTGCAGCACCTGCTACCGGGAGAGCCTTATCAAAACAACGCCTCTCACACTGGGTGACTGAGGCCATTAAGAGGGCCTACGGTAGTAAAGGTCAGCAGGCACCCTCTGGGGTGCACGCTCACTCCACTAGGGGCCTTGCCACTTCCTGGTCATTGTTCAAGGGTATACATGTTGAGGAGAGTTAGGACTGTATGTTGATTTTTATGAGTTTAGCTGGAGCACTTCACCCACACAGACACTCCGGTCAGAGAGCGAGTCCAAACACAGCAAGATGGTGTTTTATTGGGAGTTTAATTAACTATCCAGTTAGTTTACAGCATGAAGTTTCTCTTTTCTGAGCTGTCTATTCTTCATAACTAATGATAACTGGCATTAACTGTCCCTTTTTCTGTCTGTCTGGTATCTGAAATAAAAGAAAACGGCTAAATAAGTACAGGCTAACAAATAGCTTACCCTTAATATTACAATAAGACAGAACCTTAAACATGAAATAAACATTTCTTGGGCTGTCTCATATTTGCGCCAAAATCGCCACCCCATTTATATATGAAAAGAAGAAATTAGCGCTCATTAACAGTGCATTAAGCTCACCTTTGTCACAAACGCAGACAGGCATCAACGATAGAAAACACCAACGGCTATAAAAACCAACGGCTTTCTCAGCTCTATTTATCCCCAAGGACCCCTTAGCTGTCTAACAAGATGCCTGATGTAAAAAATACGAATTAGCTGTCTAACATAAAATGAGAATTAGCTGTCTAACAAGATGCCTGAACAAAACAATGCAGAAATACTAGGGGAATTTATAACAGCCGCCCCCAGAATAGCCTAGCTATTATGTATAGTCTATTAAATTCCCTAAGATGAAGTGGAGTCCTGTATTTTGTCCATCATCAGGTGGAATGGCCGGAAGCTGGATCATAGCCTACGTGGTACCGGCCGCAGGTAGGTCTTCTCTCCAATCCGAACCTCAGCTAACCGGATCCGACCGTCTGCACTCTCGATCACCTTGACAACCTCCCCGATGGGCCACTGTGCTCTCTGAAGCTGGGGATCAACAATCATGTCGATCGTGCTCTGCGTGAGGTCATCAGTAGGCCGCCTCCACTCCTGCCGAACTTCCAAGAACGGAAGGTGATGCCGCAGGAACTGCACACAGAAGTGGTCCACCATCATCTGACAGTGGCGCCAACGTCTTCTTGTGACGGTGTCAGGAGCGTAAGACGCTTGGGGTAAGGAGGCGTCCCGCCGCCCCATCAACAACATATTTGGCGTCACTGGATCAGGATCAGCTATGTCTGATGAAACATAGCCTAAGGGCTTGGCGTTGGATCTGGTCTCGACCTCGATCTTCTTACATATGTGCAGGAACTCGTAGTACGGGTTGGCTCGCTCCGTCTGGTAGGACTCGATCTCCTCCAGCTTCACGGTGTCCACGATGGCTGCCAGAGACTGCTGGCACCGCTCCTTCTCCTGCTGAGCCGCACAGCTCAGCTGGGAGCTCAGCAGCTTGGGCATCTTCCTCTTGCACGGATGAGGAACGTGGACGTCCACTTCCTCGTCTGAGGGGCGGAGCTTGAGCTTGGCTCCCGAGGAGTCAGACTCTTGGTCTCCACACTGAGGGGAGGAACACTCCGAGGTGTTGCTGCTGTCCGTCTGAGCTGCCGGCTGGATGCTGGTTTGACTCTGCTCTTCGGCTGCGGACGAGGATTCGGGTTTCTCGTCAGCTGGCATGGCCTCCATCGGATCAGGGTGGAGCTCAGCTTTGGATTCAGAGACACCTTCTGAACTCAGGCTGCCTTCGAGTGGTTCAGTTCTGTTGGTCTCTGAGCTCTGTGGGACGTCGGTCCTCTCCTCAGCCTTGTGTTCAGGACTGATACAGGACACGTTGTCCTCCATATGAGACCCAGGACAAAAGGCTGCATCGTCACTAGGGGGCCAGGACTTCTTGCAGTCTGGATAGTTTATGATCCTGTTGTCTTCTGAGCCCTTGGACTCAGTTTTATTTAAACTGGGTGATGTCTCCCCTTCAGCAGAGACGGGAATGTGCAAACTGGTGGACAGTACTGGACTCCCCGCCCATTCTGTTTAGGTTCTCTGAACCAGTCTCCATGTCCTCTTCTTCTGGTCTGTCGGGGTTTTCCACAGGATTGTTGCTATGGTCAGTAAATTCTCTCTCACTATCACGAACCAGCTTGGGCAGTTCAGGTACAGGAACAGGCTGCTTCGGCGGCTGGAAACTGTATGTGGACTGTGGCATGGTGTACTGTGGCAGGGAAGAACTGTATCCATGAGGAGCTGGCCCTACCATGACAGGCACTGGCTGGTAGACTGTCTGTACTGCAGGATGCTGAAGCTGGAGAACAGGTTGTGGAGATGGACCTGGCTGATAACCTGACGGCTGCAAGATGGGCTGTGTAGTAATAATCGGTGGGGGCTGGTGCACAGGAGGTGCAGTGATAACTGGTGTATGCTGATACACAGGCTGTGCAGCATTAACCTGCAGGGGCTGATACAAAGGCTGTACAGTGTTAACTTGCGTGGGCTGATACACAGGCTGTGCGGTTTGATACACAGGCTGTGCCGCGTTAACTTGCGTGAGCTGATACACAAGCTGTGTGGTGTTAACTTGCATGGGCTGATACACAGGCTGTGCGGTTTGATACACAGGCTGTGCCGCGTTAACTTGCATGAGCTGATACACAGGCTGTGTGGTGTTACCTTGTGTGGGCTGATACACAGGCGGTGGCACTGCCATAGGGGTGTAGAGGTTCTGGCACTGAAGCATAATATTGTTTGATAGTGATGTGGGTTGCAGCACATGACGTGGTGTTGCTGGAGCCAGGGGTTGACGTGCTGGTGTTGACACAGCTGGATGTGGCTGGTATTCTGTATGGGCTGGACCTGTATAATTGGGCTGGTATTGTTGAGCATTTACAGCTGTAGTCACAGGATTAATTATTTGATAGGCTGGTTGGTATAACGTAGACATTGTGTTATACTGGCTTGTCTTATCGACTGCCGCCGCTGGGAAATGACGCTGTGAGAACCCGAGTGCTGAAAACAGCTGGCCATCTTGAATAGCAGACTTGGTCTGCAGGCTGAGTGACCGCAGCTGCTGTGCACTGGCACTTAGATTGTCATCCTGATGAGGGGCAGCATAAGACATTAGTGACTGAGGAACTTGGTAGTCCTGGAGGTGAGCTGGTAGCTGCCGTGGCCGTTCTGTTAATCTTGATGTGTCCATTTTGCTGATATGAGTGAAGTAATCCGGCTCGAAGGACCAAATGTTGAGGAGAGTTAGGACTGTATAATATTTTTAGGAGTTTAGCTAGAGCACTTCACCCACACAGACACTCCGATCAGAGAGCGAGTCCAAACACAGCAAGATGGTGTTTTACTGGGAGTTTAATTAACTAACCAGTTCGTTTACAGCATGCAGTTTCCTTTTCTGAGCTGTAAATTCTTCCTAACTGAAAGTAACTGGCATTAACTGTCCCTTTTTCTGTCTGTCTGGTATCTGAAATAACAGAAAACGGCTAAAATGAGAACATGCTAACAAATAGCTTAGCTTACCCTTAATATTACAACAAGACAGAACCTTAAACATGAAATAAACATTTCTTTGGGCTGTCTCATATTTGCGCCAAAATCGCCACCCCATTTATATATGAAAAGAAGAAATTAGCGCTCATTAAAGTGCATTAAGCTCACCTTTGTCACAAACGCAGACAGGCATCAACGATAGAAAACACTAACGGCTATAAAACCAACGGCTTTCTCAGCTCTACAGTATTTATCCCCAAGGACCCCTTAGCTGTCTAACAAGATGCCTGACGTAAAAACACGAATTAGCTGTCTAATGTAAAAAATACATATTAGCTGTCTAACAATATGCCTGAACAAAAACAATACAGAAATATTAGGGAATTTATAACAATTACCGTATTTTCTGGCGTATAAGTAGCAGGTTTTTTTGCATACCGGTAGATTTGTCAGTCCTGTGACTTTTAGGCCAAAATGACTTACATGTATATATGGTGTTTTTTTCAAATTCATAATGATATTTTTAACTGACACTTTAAATTTCTAAGAACTGCAACAATGAGTCCTCCCATGCGTGCTCGCATCACTCAGCTGGTGCAGGCAGAGGAACGCTGGAGAGATAGCTGCTCCGGCCACAATAGATGGATGGATGGATGGATGGATGGATGGATGGATGGTGCTGCCCAAGAGAAATGACGCTGTTCTGACCAGTAGATAAATGCATAATAAACGTGATGGGTCAGCGGTGACACATAATAAATGTCACTTATACACCGAAGAGACTTATATGTTTTTTTTGTTTTTTGTTTTTTTTTGCTCTTTATGATGCTTTTTTTATTAACTGATGCAACTTATACTCTGGAAAATATGGTAACTTTTTTTAAATAAATAAGAGTATAAAATAAATTTGTCAAAACTTGAAAATAATGTGCACAATCTCGTGTCTAAGCTCATATAATCTGTTGGTGCTCAGAGTATTTGTTGAGGATGACTCAGGCCTTTTCCATAAGCTCCTCGTCAGCATGACTCGGCTCAGTGCAGGGTGTCATCTCTCCGCCGGTCACCGTGGAAGATCCTCCATGCTGCCACCTCAGGGCTCTGGATCCCAGCCTTGCATGCTCTGCGGACTCCGAGCTCCACTGGCCACCATGGAGGACCATACAAGATGCTGACTCGCAGAAGGCCGGGTCTGGGACGGAGGGTGGAAATTATTTTTACAAACATTTAATGTATAAAAAAAATTGTGTATTTTTTTTTTATCAGTGAAGATAAATAAATAAAAACACAAATGGTGCTGGCTTTATCATGAAATCCTGTTTTCACTTTAATGACTATTAAATAATCTGTTAATTAAAGTTTACTCAGCTGGAAAATCATAAAAAGACAAAATTATTGGATCTCTCAGGAATATTTCCCTCAAACATGTTTAAAGAAGAGATACAGCCTTTAGTTCAACTTTATTATAACACACAGATGTAACAATCACAAAAAAAGAACTTTAAAGCCAAGCTAAAAATATATAAATATATATGTATGTGAACAAGAAACAAAACCACATAGGCCTTTCTAAATTGAACAATAAAAGTAGACGTGCAAATAAATCAAATGATGAAGAAAAACTATAACATTTTAAATATAGATGTTTTTGTAGAATCTGCTTTATCAGAGATTTAACGGTGAACTAAAGTTCATTAAAAGTTTATTAGCAGGATTTATATATATATACATATTTTTTTGTTGTTGATCATTTTAATATTCTGTATTCTTTTTAATTTACTAGAGACTTCAAAATAAATTCTCACCCTGTACTAAAACCTGTTTCAGCGTCACATCGCCACCAGCTGGTGAGGCGAGTGACGTCAATTTGAACCCTGCCCACTGGAACCAGTACTGAAAGCATAATGGAAGCACAATGGCCCTCATGCACGAACCGTTCGTACGCACAGATTTGTTCTTATACTGTTCGTACGAGTGATTTAGGATCATTTGTGGCATCCAACAATGTTTTCGTATCCTAGGATTTTTCTCAGATACGAACAAAATTTACGAGTGGTCCGGACCTGTCGTATATTTTAGGAGCGTCAGTCTGCTGTCATCCAGACGGGATTTCTCCACTAATAACTTCATATTTCGTTATTTAGAAAATATTTTGAGTTTAAAAAAGTCACGCACCACAATTGTTTTTGACAATAGGTTCTGTTTGAATTAGAATTATAATTTTAAGTTTAATTTGTCTGGTGTGTCGCGCAGGTGAGTCGTGCGCTCCCCTTGGTCATCAAAGCCGCTCCTCATATTAACACCCAGGTACATAAAATCCCCATACACCGCCGCAGAACAAGTACGGATTAAGACTGATCTTGTGCCAAACACCATCGGAGCAATAGATTATTATATCTGATTCGAAATATAACCTGCAGAATGTGGCTGCGCGATGACCAGGAGGAGCGCGCATGAGAGAAGCTGCTGAGCGCGCGCTCCGCCGTGCGTCCATCTCCCTCTCAGCCACACATAAAAAAGAAGTGCCCAAAGTACCGATCCGTTCCGAGCCGAGTGGAACCTGCGCTTGTGTGCCACCCCCACCTCCTCTTCCCCCCTCCTCCGCCTCCATCACCTCGCCCTCAGCTCCGTGCGCCGCGTTGTGCAGGCGATGGAGCCGTGAGCCGCGCGCACTGAAGAACCGAGCTGCTATGGAGGAGAAGCGCGGGGGGGGGGGGCAGGCGTCTAGATCAGTGAGACCAGCAGACCCACCAGTCTGGACCACTTTCTGCGACACACGTGCACTCTGAGTCCAGGAACAGGGGTTTTTGTTTCCAACATCGCACAGAAAGGATGTGGGGCTTTGTGCTGCAAAACATGTTGGCATCTTGCGCAGCGTGGCATTTATTGTCCATCATCTCCTGACCACCTCCTGTCCGTGCTGCGGCGAGACGTTTGTTTGAAGCCATTTTCAGATCAAACCATTTATTCTTGATTTCTGATACTGTACGACCCACGGGACACACAACATATGCACTACAATATTAATATGATGTTAACTGTAGTTTCGAGACAATTTAAAATGCTTCTGTTGAAAAACACATCCGACACTTGCGGGGGGGTGGGGGGTAGCGGTGCCACTCTTCTGAATAAGTGAAACTATAATGTAACACAGTAAAATTAAAGATATTTGACCATCCGACACTTGCGGGGGGGGGGGGGTGGGGGGGTAGCCACAGCGCCACTGAGAGCAGATCTCCGAACGCGTGAAGTTCCTCTTACTTCTTGATTTGAATGAATGGACACTTCCTGCTGTCAGAAGGCAGGAAACGTGGCCTTATATGGTGTTTTGAGGGGTGGGAATTATGTAAATGACCTCTACGCGAGCACGCGCAGGTTGATAGAACAGGTGGGATTCATCATATTTACGCAACCCATTTACACACGTTTCCTGTGGATAGAAGACTTTGTTGGATCTGACGTGGCATGTTCGTACGAACGCTCCGTACGAACAAAAGTAGGAGAAATTTAGGATAAGAATACGAACATTTTCGTGCATGAGGGCCAATGTGTACCGTACTGAGCCGAGTCGAACCATGCTGTACTAAAAGGTACTATGGAAAAGGAGCTTTAGCTTCTAGAATTAACCAAGTTAACCTTTACCCAGAAGTCCATCTCAAAGGTCTGAACTACTGTATCTCTTTATAGAACATTTAAAAACAATCAATCAGGGAACTTGTTGCAGCAGCTCAAAATTCCATATTTAGATGTTTTCATAGTTGTTTCTAGAGAGGCAATAAAACCTTCAATGTTCTTTTATCCACTCTGATCTAATGTGATCATCCTGAATTTTCATGAGGTTCTCAGATTATAGTCAGGGACTCAAAACCCACTCTAATACAAACCTAAACATCATCTACAGATGATTATTTACTCTGCAAAGTCCTCCTCAGGGAATCCAGACTGCCCTCTTTGCCCTCCAAGCAGAGCCCCTCTGGCCCTGGCTCTGGGGTTGAGAAACCGAGCTGTTTCTCCTCTGAGCATCATGCATAAGGGATGCAACGTCCAGGAAATGAGTCCTGGAAAAACACGTCCAAGGAAAACAAACGAGATGGGTCACAGAGCAGCAGGACCAAAGTGTTGGAGTTCCTCTGCAGACGAGGTTGCATGCTGTAATTCACCTGCATGAAAAGTTCTCCATTGTTTTCTGCCTCATCTTGTGGAGTGAAAAGTGGAAATTGTAAATACCCACCTTGTCTGTGCATGTTGAGAGCACAATAACTTGAAATAAGTAAGGTACTGACTTACATTTGGATGTGTGGGGGAATTAGGTGTAAGAAATTTTCCTTCCAACTGGGTTGCCATGTCAAAATCCAAGATGGCCACCACCATACTGTATTTTGGATACTGGATCGGATCGGATTTTGTTGTCTTTCCCATAATACTTAGCAGTATTTTAGTTTTGAAAACTAAAAAAACGCTAAGCATGATGGAAAATACAACACAGCCACTGCCTTACTGGTTAATGGAGTGGCCGTGTTGTATTTCCCATCATGCTTAGCGTTTTTTTAGGTTTTCCAACTGAAGCATGAGTAAGAAGGACGTGTGGGGTGAAGACATGCCTCCTGTTAGCTGCTAAAATTTGTGAGGTTCCTGTGGTTAGGCTCAGAGAGTCTTCATTGGATGTCTCACACCGTGTTGAAATAAATGTTCTCAGTTCAAAATCTTCATTATACACAGTCGTGTACTTGAACGGTATTGGATCAGAACCAAAGATTAATCTTTAGGGGCCAAGGCCACCATTGGCCACCCCCTGGCTCTGCTATTGCACCTGGTGTTGGTTAAAATTGTGCCCTTGGCTAGCTGGTCACTCTTTGCCGCCTCTGACAAGAAAAAAAAAAGACCTCTGTTCTTATACACGATGTAACTCCTACACCTGAATATCTTGCACCAAAATATTATGGTTTACTTTCACTCCCTGTTCAATTGTACTCCAGAAAAGTACTCATTTTGAAAACCACAATCATTCTCTATTCAAATCCTTCAGAGACAGCGGACCTCGGCGTACCGCTGGTCCATCTTTGGCTCTACACAATACTTCATTCATGCCTATTTTATCTTCGTCCTTAGATTTTCTTCTTCCTCACGTCACCATCTTTGCCTCACAGTCTGAATTTCTCTCAGATTTGTTCTGATCCGTTCAGAACTGCTGGCCCATGTTCACAAATTACTCTCAGGATTAAAACAAGACGTTTCTCCCCAACACTGCAGCTTCCTAAAACATGAACAACCTAGTTTATTTTTTATTGTCCACCACCATGAAATGCAGGGGATGATGTCATTGCATGTGACTGTGTGTGTTTGTGCCTGTTAGCAAAATGTCTTTGGACCACCTGGAGGATTTCAGTGAAACAGAATGTAATCACTGGATGAACTTCTACAGCTCATTACCTTTTAAAGCCAGCCTGATTCAAAATGGCTGCCACAGCTAATCAGTGTTAGAGACATACATTGCTCTAACTCAGTCAATTTTTACAGGTAGCCTATTGGACTAAGATTTAGCACGTAATCTGAGCATAGATTACACTAAGACTCACAATAATGTGATCACATGTAATCTTATTTTCAGGATGTGAACAAAATGGTCATTACTCTGTCATTTGTCATGCCTTTTTTTTTAATGTTTTTAAATCACTGTCATGAAAGGCAGCAAGCAATATACATCCCATGCTAGACTATATATTGCATGATATTTGGGAAATATGAGGAAAATAGAATAATCTGTGTAACGGCTCCCAAAGTCTTTTGGTCTGGTACAGAATAGGGCCTCGCAGATTTTGTCCACTTTTACTTGGTTGTCTTCAACTGTCTTGTTTTCTGCTCATTAATATTTAGTGGCTTTACACACATGCAGCTTATAAGTTACTTAGTCATGTGCACTCCATGCTCACGTCTAAGTGCAGTACTCAACTCCATCAACAGAATTTAAATGATCTTTTCTGCGACAGCTATAATCATCATTCTCATATTTCATCCATATATCCACCATCTTTACCTGCTTCTTCCTTTTTGGGGTTGTGGGAGTCACTGGTGTCCATATCCAGCCATCACTGTGCAAGAGGCGGGGGACACCCTGGACTCAGGGACACAGAGACAAACGAGACAAACTATTCTCCCTCTCACTCACACCTAGAGACACTTTAGAGTTACCAGTCAGACTAACATGCATGTTTTTGGTCTGTGGGAGAAAACTGGAGTACCTGGAGGAAACCGACACATGCACGGAGAGAACATGCAAACTCCACCCAGAATAACAAATATGTAACTGTTTATGAAGTATTTATAAATACAATCATTTATTTCTCAGGTATGACACAGGAAATCAAGTTTTGTTTCCTTTGTGTTGTTTGCTGCAGCTGCAGACACGTGCGCTGCAGCTCACACTGCCCCCTACTGATGACATCGTGCTTTCCTGCAAAAAAATTTTTTATTTTATTTTTTTTTTTTATAAAAAAAAAAAAAATCCTACAATGACAAACATGGCTCGAGACTTAAGGCATGCATAGCCAAAAAAAAAAAGAATAAAGGCACGAAAATAAACACAAAAATGTGTTTTGGGCAGCTTACAACAGCAATTCATTACAGATTGTTTTAGTTTTTAAGGCTTTTGCATTGGTACAATACTATAAAGTAGATAAGTAAGAAGAAATATAATTAGAAAACACTATAAATCTAGGTTTTAGCATGGAGAATTTACAGCTGTGGATGTAAAATTTGGCTAATTGTGGTATTAAATTTACAACAAAAACTTTCTTACCCGAAGTATTTGGACAAAAGAAACCAAACAGTATAGTTTTAGCGTCCAATGGTAGGTCTATTACTCACTTTCTATTTACAAACAAGAAAATGTCTTTCCAGAACACTTTCCTGCAAAAATGAACCCATGAGTCTTCAGTGAGTTTACAGTTGTTTGGAGGAGTTCGGATTGTCACGTGAATGTAATTTAATAATAATAATAATAATGTCTTTGTCTGTCATCTGTGTATGTTTTCCATACACAGACGAGATTCGTCTCTGCATTTAACCCAACCACCACCAGGTGGTGCAGTGAGCAGCCAGAAAGCGCCCGGGGAGCTGGAGAATTAGGTGTGCACTCATAGACACCCCAAGGTGTGTAGTGGCCGGGACGCGAACCCGCGTCCTTCGGGTCCCAAGTCGAAAGCCCTGCCACTACACCATCTAAACTCATAGATGTTTATTTGCCTGTCC
>JBBPBX010014626.1:4056-15405 GCA_038048925.1 Garcialebias charrua
ACTCCTTTTTATTTAAAAGAAAATGTGAATAAAGAGAAAAAAAAAGTAAAATAACTTTGTCCCAGGCTGGAAGCGAACCCACTTCTCCCGGTCAAAACGATAACGCATTAACTCGTTGAGCTATCCGAACGGACTGAATTTTCAGGTGTCCAACTTGCCCATATAGCAATCACTCCTCCTGACATTTTAGCTGCACGTAAAAGTTAGAGATTATTCGTTATATTTTAAAACCCTGGCTGCGCGCAACAGTTAGACAATATTAGTTATTGTTTAATGCTGTTTAATGACATTCAGGTCGCGCTGAAAGGCGGAAATGGGTGTGCGCTTCGTGTTATTTACGTTGTAACATAAGCTGATTTGTGATCAGTTATTAACAAAAATTAAACGCAGAAACACTAATATATATATATCCAGCTAACAATTTTTTTTTTGCCGAGTCTCCTCTCTTAAAACACGAACACTCCACCCACGTGAAGAGAGCACCCCACCCACTTCCAGAGAACTGCCCACCCACTTCAAGGCGGCTTTGCGGCAAATGCGTAATGAACGCGGGTGGCCCAGAGCCACCCAGGGGAGCCCCGGGCCATTGAGGGCTGGCCAATGCGTAAACGGCTTATGAGTGCACACCTATTTCTCCAGCTCCCCGGGTGCTTTCTGGCTGCTCACTGCACCACCTGGTAGGTGGTTGGGTTAAATGCAGAGACGAATTTCGTCTGTGTATGGGAACATATGCAGATGACAGGAATAGACATTATTATTATATTATTATTATTAAAATTGTGTTATTTCCTTTCACTAATGTTTTAACATTCATTGTTTTGTTTTGCAAAACATTAGCAGTGCATTCTGTGTTGACCAGCCTAACACGCAAGTCACCAAGTCTGAAAATTCTTGTAGTCACCTGCAAGGCTACAGAAAGTTAATTAATTGAATTTAATTAGCATAAAAACAGCTAAATGGCAGCAGAAATAGCTGAAACTTTCAGAAATAATCTGAAAGGAGCAGAACAAGCTGAAATTAGTAGAAAGAAGTTAGACGAAGCACAAAAAAGTTATACTGTAGTTGGCTGAAATCATCGGAAAGGAGAACAAAACAGCTGAAATTAGCAGAAAGTAGCTGAATTTTTCTTTTCTTTTTTTTGCACAAGGAAGCTGAAGCAGAACAAACTGTGAAAAGAGTAAAATGTTGTAAACACATCTAAAGATTTGAAGGATGTAAAATGAGCTCTATTCATTTTATATGTGGGGGAAAAATGGCAGAAAAGGATCAATATTTCAAAAAGCTAAAGTTGCACCAATACCAAACGTCCTAGCACCCTTCTCCTGAACGAACTGAACATTTTGATTTACGATTGGTTGAAATAGCACAAACATTGTGAAACGGGAAAGATACAGAAAAGTACACGGAAGAGAAGCGGATCGTGCGTGAAAGCTTCATAAACACTCACACGGTAAATTCATATAAGAGTTCTCTTTCACATTTTACATTTGTGCCTGAAGTTTAGAATATAATAACTGCTCGCCGAGTTCTGCGAAACTGTTACCTGCTTTGACGGACGGACTAAAATTATGGAAACACGTCAAAGGCACTCGTTTTAATCCCAAGAGAGTTCATGAAGCAAAACTGATGAAAAATTTAGTCTGAGTGCACGGAATGCTAATGTGTTACATGTGAAGGCCACGAAGCCATTCAGTGCCATTGTTTGTGAAGGAGACAGTGAAAACACACACCTTAAATATGCAGCTAATTCTCTACCTCCTAACTACAAATACCACTAATAAAAGCAATGACCTCCAGGCTTTGATTGGTGCTGAGTCTCTCAGCCCACTGGATCTGTGGCTGTTTTTTGTAGAAACACATAATCTGCATCATAACGAGGCTGACGGGCTAAATAGTGCTTTCTGCCTTTTCTTTTAAGCAAATTTCTTTTTTAAAAAAAAGGTGCAAATATGTAAAATATTCTTCACTCTTGCATGCATTGAATGCTCTGGTGTGTTTGCTTCTGTCTGCAGGTTCCAGAGAGATTCATTGAGGTGTCGGAGGTGGCTCTGAGAGAGTTCTACTCAGCCATTTGGACTGGGAGGGACAGCGACCCCTGCTGGAAGAAAGGAATATACAAAATCATCTGTAAACTGGACAGCCCACTGCCGGATGCGTTCAGAATGCCTGGTTGTCCAGTGGGCTGACGGCTGAACTGCTTTTCCTCCTGTACATTAACGCAAACGCACGCTCAGAAACATATTTATCCAAATACATACAGTGTGTGCTCCGTGCTGGATTGTGAGACGTGGGGTGAGGGAAGTCCGCGGTTAGGTTAAAAATGATTGCGTCAAATGTAAACAGGAAGGCACAAGTAGAATCCGCACGTTGCACACAGGCAGGCTCAGTGCTCAAACAAGAGTCTTGTGACTGCTTTTATTGCGGACGTGCTCATGCACTGATTTAAAATGGACAAAGGAGGGAATTCCTTCTCCGAACATTCCTCAGCATGTCAGCTGACTTGTGAAATCAGCGTTTCTTGCTTGATAAAACCCCCCTGAAGAAGAGAGTTACTGCAGCCAGAGACCGAAACTAAATACTTTACATGTAGTTTATCACAGAATTACACAGAAATGCTTTGTGTGTGTTTTTTTACAGATGGCTGCATTTTTTAAATGATTATTATTATTGGCTATGAAAGATGTCATACAAAATAATGCGCAAAATACTGAGTTCCTTCAGTAAAAAAAAAAAAATCTCTTCCAGGCAGCCAAGCATTCTTGGCGTCTATTAAAATGGTCTTAAACAATTCTCCAGACTTTCTGAACTCTTACAGGAGTTTTATTTTAACGTTTCTTTTGTTTGCTTTTTCACTCATTTTTGTCCCAGAAAGCTGCCAGCTCATTTTTACAGCTCCTTTTAAACAGTCCTTACCGGTAATTTGAGCCGGATCCTGCCGGAACAGGATCCGGGGACGCTCTTATTTTGACAGAGTGCGTTCTGGTAACTTGTTTGTTTGGATCCTGTAACTCTCAGGCTTATTAATAATAAAGTTATGAACAAATTTGACTGCCTTGAATAAAAAAATAAAAAACTTATTGGATAAGTAAACTGAAAATATTAATATAAACACTCATTTTAAACACAACAGCCACTTACGAGCTTCTTAGCATCACGTACATGCCCCTTCAAGTAAGCATATCTATGACGGAGCTTTAGTGCAATGCTAAGAAAAAAAATACATATTGCCATGCTAAGAATTTTTTTAAGCCATAAGATTACAAGAATAAAGTCCTAGTATTACGAGAAGAATAAAGTTGTATGTGGCTTTTTATTTTTTCACAGCTCTTGTTTATTTTATTATTTTTTCCACAAGTCGGATAGTCGGATCCACGACGCGACCTGTCAGTCAATCCAGTAAGCATGTCAGCAAATGACCAATCCAAAGTTAAATGCTCCTTACCTGCAGAGAGCTGCGCTGCAGCCCATCAGAGAGTACCACCTTACTGTAAGCAGGTTCAAAGTCATGATATTAATAATCTGATGTGCTAACAGATTAACTATCTCTTTATTTGTAAAACCAATACCAAAGTAGCCTATATATATACAGTATATATATATATATAACAAACCAAAAAAACAAACTTACACACTTGTGGAACAGGGCAAGACTCAAAAAACATCAGGACAGGACGGGGAAGACCCAATAATGACGCGACAATGGACAAGACTCACAGACAGACTTATATACACAGACAAGACAGGACGTGATTACAAACAGCTGGGAACACAAGGAGAAATAATCAAAAATAATGAGACACACACAATAGTGCCCAGACAAGGGAGGCCCACTAAATGGTACCATCCTTTCACCTATAACTTAACAAGATGCTAAACATTCTTAATTTTACCACAGTTAAAATGCAGTAAATCTTGCTTTATTGTGTCGGAGTTCGGATAATATTACGACTTACAGTATTTAGCTTTGGATTGGTCATTTGCTGACACGCCTACTGGATTGATTGACAGGTTGCATCGTGGTTTCAACTCGTGGAAAAAATAAAAATAAAATAAACAAGAGCTGTAAAAAAGTCTCGTACAACTTTATTCTCGTAATATTAAGACTTTATTCAACTTTATTCTCGTAAAACTAGGACTTTATTCTCATGATTTTATGGCTTTTAGTTTATTTTTCTTAGCATGGCAATGTAATTTTAATTTTTTTTCTTAGCGTGGCCCTAAAGCTCCGTCGTACATTTTCACTTCTACCCTTAAAAAACCTCCGCCCCCTAAAAGTCCAAAGTCATTCCACAATTTTATTTAAAAAAATCAAAAATATAATTAAACAGCATGTTTAAATGGAAAATCAGTTAGTTTAAGTGGGTCGTTAATAACATTTTAATTATTTATTAAAAATACAACGTGTGTATTATTCACATTACGTCTCAAAACAACTGCACTAATTTGTCAAAATAACAGCTAGCATACTTGACAGAAGAGGAGTTTTTACAAATGTAGGTAAACTAGGTGTTTAACGACTCATTAAAATACACCAAAGTACATGAAATCGCATCTACTTTATTCAAAACTCAACTCCTGCGTTTACCTGCAAAGACTATCAAAATAAAAGCCTGCTGTTTCAACATTTTTTACATTTATTATCTGTATAAAATGAACCAACGTTTAGTTTTGTGGTCCATTCTAACCTGTCACCATTCATTCAAGTTCTAAAAACTATTTTAGTAAATCTAAAAATCAGGAATTAGCCTACCCACTCATTTTTAAAGGCATTTGAGCACCACTAAACGTAGCCTAAAACTGTAGCTGACTTAAACTCATGAATTAGTTCTATCAACACATGACTGACAATTCAGCAAATAACCCTTTTTAAAATTAAATCTTTAGCTAGTAGCTTGTAAAACTACTAGCAAGCTGGCTAAAATGCTAGCAACTAGTAGGCTCTTGCTAGCTTGTTAGCAGACTGTTACAGTTTGTTTCAGCTGCTTTGAAGCTAGAAAATTACAATTTGACACACAAAATACTGTAGTATTTTGACACCAAACAATGTGATTTTCAAAGACCTATTAGCAGAAATTTGACATTCATTCATTCATTCAACCTTTATTTATACAGCTAAATCACACTGAGCCTTGAATACTTTTTTACAACTAAGATCTGTTTAGACAACCAAAAATTAATGAAAGTGACAACATGTGTAGGATTTGGAGGCAAAAAAAAATCCTAACAGACTCATTTCTTGGCTGAGGAAAGATAGTCTGAAATTGAAAAAACACATAGTGACGCAGATATTCCGCAGGGGAGGGGAGACGACAAGGACAGTGAGCATATGTCCAAGGACACACAAAGCGAAACTGCAGCGGTGTGGTGGCGGGGTGTGTGGGAGGAGCTTACCGGTATACCGAGTCCTCACTGCACTCCGCCAGGCAAGGAGCTTTTTATTTCTGTCTCTGTGGAGCAGACTTGACTGGTCGTGAAGGACTTGTCGCGAACACACAGCTACAATGAGTTTCTCTTCCATAGTACACGACCTCGCAGGTCTTTTCTGTGTCCCACAAACAATACGTCACATAGTTGCGCAATACCCCCGCCCCCTCGTTTCCGCGTCACATAGGGACTCTCCCCCTCTCTTCTCCCCCCGACTCTCCCTGATCAACCAATCGGAGAGTTGAACGGCGTTTGAACGGCAAAATCTTCAGCATGGTCAAGGCGTGCTTTGGAGGCTGACGCGGGTTCACGTGCACGGAAAAACGCTTTCCAGCACGCTCAACACGCACGTGACGTGACGCTTGACGCCAATACGCACATGGAGGCGCGTCCCCCATTGACTTTGCATGTAAACTGGAGGCTCCTGCAGTTAGGTGTGAACGTACCATAAGAGTCCTGAAATTATGACACTATGTTTATTCAGCCGGGTCCCTCTGATAGGTCCGCAGAACACTGGCTACAGTATAAGAACAACTCAGGGGTGATGCATTTCAGTTTACATGTTTAAGACAGATTTCAGCTTCCTTTGGATTGGGCTGGTTCCTGGTCTGTTAACAAACAAGGAAGTCATCAGCAGCAAATTTGGCCCTGGTCAGACTGCCTGCGTCTGCCCACTTAATTTGGACGTTTGGGATTCAAGAGGACCAGAAAAGACTCAAGGCAGACATGAATCAGTAAAGTTCTGCCTGTTCCCAAAACATTTGTTGCTTATCTGAATTCAGCTCCCCGACTGGCCTTGACTGGCCACCTTATCTCAATTTGCCTGGAAGCCCCGTAAATTGATGCTCTACCCCGTCCCTTCCACTCCCACTGTGGAAGTCTGTGGACCTATCAGAGGGACCCGGCTGAATAAACATTGTGTCATCATTATAGGACTCTTGGATTCTCTCTGGCACTTTTCCAGGTCTACCTCGGCACGAGAGTGTTTATGGATCTCACCAGAGGGAACTGACTGTACCATTCTCATCAGAACTCCTACAGTGCCTCTGGAGTGTCCTTGGACATGCTCACCACTCTTGTCGTCTCCCCTCCCCTGTGGAATGTCTATGTCACTATGTGCGGGGTGTTTCTTTCAATATCAGGGTCTTTCTCCTCGGTCAAGGAGAAAGAGTTTGATAGGAATTTTTTTTTACCTCCAAATCCTATACAGGTGTCACTTTCATTACTTTTTGTCCGTCTAAACAGGTCTCACTTGTAAATCAGTCTTCAAGGCTCAATGTGATTTATCTGTTTAAATAAAGGTTGAATGAAAAAAATTCAGCTTCTTTTCGCTAAATAATTTGTTATAGGCCTCTTGCCTGTTTATTTTTTTATTTGTTCTCTATTCATTTTTTTCATTTGTTAAACCCTTTGCACATTATGCTGTACAAGAACTGGACCAAAAAATGAGTAAATAAGCAGCCAAAATCCAAAGAACAAATAAAAGAAATAATAAAAAGGCCTGAGAAACTATTAATTAAAATTACTTTAAAATATATATATATTAAAAAATTGGCTCCAAGATAGCAAAGTACAAGAAAAGTGGGGTCTTACCAAACAAAACCATTACAACACGTCATTGCTGCTCTTCATTAGAAGTGTTTATTATTATTTATTATACAATAAATATCATTATTTCATTTTTTTATCTTGCTGCCTTGTGTTTGGATTCTTTGTGCTTTTCTTAATCAAAACTTGGCAGTAGTTTTTTGTCTAAAGTCGCCTTTTTGTATTATTTGAGAAATAAAACCTTCAAATTGTTAGTAATGCTGGAAAATGTATTTATTCGGCTGTATAATATTAGAAGCTATTTAGGGTATTTTTCAAAGTAAAGATGTGATACGTGGAGTTTTTTTTTTTTTGCTTATGTATTCCATCATTTGCTCAACAACCATTGTGCAGATATTGTGCATGATGACAAATTGAATTAACTTAGAAACCTGTCAACAGGCAGACTATATTGGATTTGAAATAGCCGTATTAATGTTCTGTTGTTTTCTTGCTGTATTACGGTAAATTTTCCAAAAAGTTATTTTTAATGTGATACTAAACCATTAGGGACTCTTGTACATTCACTAAATTTAAAAATTTCTTTATAAATTGTTTAATAAGCTATTATATCACCTTGTATATTGTGATTATTTTACTGAAAGCAAAGTGGTTTGTTTTCTGTATAAAAGTTTGTGACGTGGCTTTAGGTGCGTGTTTCCCCGATTTATGTTTTGTGCTGTAATCTCTGATGGTATTCTTTTCTTCCTTTTTCTTTTATACTGTACAGTGCATGTTGCATTCTTTACTGTAGATCTGTGCATCATTCAATGAATGTTGATGTTTTAAAATTGTCAGCAAATTAAAGCGAACTGATGCTTTGTGTCACTGGATGTAAACGCTCATTTACGGACACGTACATTTGGTGTTCAGGTCCTGATTGCCCATACAAAAACTATCAGGCCTTATAGGGTTTCACTAACACTATTAACTAAAATGTTATGAATATCAGAATCCAAAAAGCTTTATTGTCATTGCACAGTCAAGTACAACAAAATTACGTTCCGTACAGCCGTCCTAAAGGTGGACGGCGGTGTACAGGGGCTGCAGCTTCTAAGAAGTGTTGCCCTTATTGCTTAGGTAAGAAAAAGGGAAATCAACATAAAGAGATAGGTGTATAAAAAAAGATCTCTCACATTGTGTCCTTGACGAGGCACAGTTTACGGTATCAAAAAAATCTACCATAGCAAGCAACGCAGATAGACACAATACATATATGGACGACAAGACAGTGAGATTTGTCTATGATCATGTCCAGATAGTTTCCATAGTCCTAATAAGATGTTAGTGTCTCTCAGCCGGTACAGTTCTGATGAGCGTTCACAGAAGTTCTCAGCGGGGTGCGGGTAGACAGAGCAGAGCTTCTTGATTTACATATCCACCAGGAGAAATTTGAGATACGTCGGCCTTCCAAGGCCAAGCGGGGAGGCCGGACTCAGATAAACCATAATTGTTTGGGCAGGCAGACTCTGGTTCCTGTCTGCCTTCAGTTCTGCTGGAACTCTCGATGGCGAATCCAAACAGCCGGATCAGTGGACATTCCGCCGGTCCGTGCTTTGTTAGCTTTTCTCCAGGGTCGAATCCATCGTGCCGGCGAGTTCCAGGGAGCTCGCAAAGCAGCTCGAAGCACGAGTTCATCCTTCACATAAGGTTGGCAGCTTTACCATGGCTGAAACTGCTGCCGACGTCTTCCGAATTTGTCGATATCCTATGGTATCCACTGATTCCAAAAAGCAGAAACCCATAAATCCAATTACTGTACGGTATGTAAAACCGTTTGGAGCATGAGGGCTCTCCAGCACCAAAATATATAAAATATATACCACATAAAATAGAATATAAAAAGCTAATAAAACACAAAACCTCTTGAGTTTTTAATTCCCCTCCATCATTAAGAGATAAACTGGGCAAAATGATCAGCGATATCAACCATATCTTCCTCCAATAATGTTCAAAATTGTTTTGCATGAATTTTTTTATAAAGATCTTTTTCAAGATTCTTGTGATCTGGTAGTTACTAAAATGTAACATTTTCCTATCAAAATAGGCATTGGAGAAATGATAAAAAAGAATAATCGTCAGACATGAAGAAATAAGCCGCAGGAACCTGTTACTGTATATCTGCTTCCAGCTTCATTCCAGACAAACGTTGCTGACATGCAACAAATGCTGGTGGAAGAACGGGACGCCGTTCCACAGAGGCGTCTCACCAATCTGGTGCGCAGGATAAGGAGGTGCCATGCTGTTGTGGCTGTGTATGGTTCTTCCGCATGCTACCGAAGCCCCCCATTTGTTAAATAAATAAACTGTTAAATTGATAATACGTTATGTTTCTGAAGATTTCAATACCCAATTCGAGAAACAACATCCAACAAGAGGCACTGGCAGAAAAGAAGATTTGGAAAGATTTTAAGCGCAACACAATTGCAGTTTTCTAATAAATTCTGTGCCATTTAAGGAGAAATAAACAGGCTTTCCAGAGGTATGGCTTTCCAGAGGTATAAGATTTATTGCCAGTCATTGTTATTAGAAATAAATAATCAACCAAACACAATTTTTCGACTGTTGATTGAATTAATATACGTTTAGTTTAAAGCGGAGAAGAAAAAAACCGTTTAGTGTCATACAACTTACAACAGTGCAAATAGGTTTAACAAGGTTTGTGATGGGCCTTATTGGTGCTCCATATTTAAACATATCTAATGTTAAGGATGAACAACATGTTAATGTCCTTTTGATTTGTTTTCCCACATTAGAGAAAAGATCCTGTCTCAGAGGACCCATAGTAAAATGTAATACTCTGATAAAAGCTGGGATGCTTTTAGAAGATGTTTGCCATCTTTCAAACGCCACGTGAGTAAAGTCATTTACAGAACATTGGCCTTTTCGTCGTTGTATTGATTCCTTTCAAAGTCATCGTAATCCTTTTCGCTAAAGATGAACACAATCTTGAAATCCTTCAGTAAAGTTGCCTTTAATTGACTTGTATGTGAATAAATGGATGCAGATGGGAGGATCAGGAGGAGGCTGCCATCTTTTCACATAAATGACAGGGTCAGATGACGAGTCACAAGATTTTGATTTAGCAGTCAGGATGAAGTATGATTGGGGGAGTTGAGAACAACCAGCCATCTAAAAAAACACACACACACAAGTCTAAATACCTGCCACACCTCCAAACCTGTCTGATCAGCTGACACTGCATTTGTTAAATTTAAGCCGGTATTCCAGTTTTTTCTCTCTTACAAGTCATGGCTGATGTGATGACAGTAAATCAACATTTTACCACAAAGTGTTTATGAACTGCACAGTGTGACAGTTTGTGCAGGGAGGCGTGTATATTTTGTGTGAGCTCAAAAGATTAAACAGTAATAAATACTTTATAAAAGGCAGAGTTTATTGTGAAGATGAGGAGTGGGCAGAATAACAAGGGAAATCAGGCTTTCAAAATAAAAGCTTTTGGCATGTTGCGAAGAAGTAGCAGGTGAGATGACAGCTGTGGATGCTACATTTAGCTATTTTGAAGGTAAATACCGTAAATACTAGTGGTTACCACTAGTACTAGTGGAGTACTAGTGGAGTGGAAATACTATATTTCCACAACAAAATTTTTATATATATATATATATATATATATATATATATATATATATAATATATATAATAATAATAATAATAATCATTTTATTTAAAAGCGCCTTTCATGACACCCAAGGACACTTAACAAACCAACACAGTGAATACAGAGCAAACATTATCAGCGACAAATTGAAATATAAAATACATAAAGGATATAAAATGGAAGATAAAAATACATTTAGTAAAGTTAATGATAAGCTAGTCTAAAGAGATGGGTTTTCAGGGCAGTCTTGAACAGAGAAAGGGAGGTGGTGTTTCGAAGGTCGGGCGGTAGAGCGTTCCAGAGGTGAGGGGCAGAGCAGGTGAAGGCCCTGCTCCCCATGGTGGAGAGGCGGGCAGAGGGTACATGGAGATGTAGTGAAGAGGAGGATCTGAGAGAGCGTGATGGGATGGAGATTTGTAGGAGGTCAGATAGATAAGGAGGGGCAAGGTTGTGGATAGATTTGAACGTGAGAAGTAGAATTTTGAAGATGATGCGTGATTTAACCGGGAGCCAGTGGAGCTGCTGCAGGACAGGAGTGATGTGATCATAGTAGGAGGTTTGAGTGATGACACGGGCAGCTGAGTTCTGGACCATCTGTAACTTGTGGAGAGATTTGTTGGGGAGGCCGTAGAGAAGGGAGTTGCAGTAATCAATACGGGAAGTCACAAGACTGTGCACCAGGATGGCTGTGGAGCGGGGTGTGAGAGAAGGACGGA
>JBBPBX010014626.1:18181-42182 GCA_038048925.1 Garcialebias charrua
TGCACGCGGTGTGTCAGGTCCAGTATGTGTGTGTTGGGAGCTCGCGCGTGGCGTGCAGGTCCAGTCTGTGTGTGTGGCAGCTGCGCGCGGTGTGTCAGGTCCAGTATGTGTGTGGGGAGCTCGCGCGCGGTGTGTCAGGTCCAGTATATGTGTGTTGGGAGCTCGCGCGCGGTGTGTCAGGTCCAGTATGTGTGTGTTGGGAGCTCGCGCGTGGCGTGCAGGTCCAGTCTGTGTGTGTGGCAGCTGCGCGCGGTGTGTCAGGTCCAGTATGTGTGTGTTGGGAGCTCGCGCGCGGTGTGTCAGGTCCAGTATGTGTGTGTTGGGAGCTCGCGCGCGGTGTGTCAGGTCCAGTATATGTGTGTTGGGAGCTCGCGCGTGGCGTGCAGGTCCAGTCTGTGTGTGTGGCAGCTGCGCACGGTGTGTCAGATCCAGTATGTGTGTGTTGGGAGCTCGTGCGTGGCGTGTCCGCGACAGATGCAGCGGGTTAGCGGCTTTTGTTCTAAAAAATAAAAAAAAACAGGGAATGCTGTTCCTGAACACACAGCCCACCAGGAAATATTTAGAACCTCTGCAGCCACAAGCAGTTTTAACTCTGACTCTCATAAGCCTCCATCGCGAACTCACTCGTGCCTTCTGAGAGGAGCCTGAAAGGATCCTGTATTGACGTCACTCCGGACTTCGGCAATCTTCGGCCGGGTTTCCAGAATTTTCCGGGACTCCTTTGTTTTTTTTGTTGTTGTTTTTTTTCCACTTGCCTGGACCAAATGCAAAAATGAAAATAGACTTCATATTCTACTACAGTAATTGTCCAATATGGTGAATTGTTACTGTCACGGTGGGTGTTGTACTTTAAACTAAATCATTTTTAAGAGAAATGTCTTGTTTTAATGAGTCGATCTATCTATCTATCTATCTATCTATCTATCTATCTATCTATCTATCTATCTATCTATCTATCTATCTATCTATCTATCTATCTATCTATCTATCTATCTATCTATCTATCTATCTATCTATCTATCTATCTCAATGCACTTCTGTTTGGAATCAGTCAAACCTCCATTGCACGTTTACAACTGGTCCCAGGTACAAGCAAAAAAGGGCACATTCCAGTTTTGGCTTCCCTTCACTGGCTCCCAGTTTACGTTTGAATTCAGTTTAAAATCCTTCTCTGTGTTTTTAAATCTCTGCACAGTTCTGCCTCCTCTTAACTCACTGATCTGCTGCAGCCATATGTCCCACAGCGGCGCTCTCTGAGGTTCAGCTTTGATTGGGTCCAGGAACCTGTTTTAAGCTCAGAGGTGACACCTTCTCTGTTGCAGGTCCAAGACTGTGGTTTACCACTACATGTCAGGCAGGCTTCCTTTCTTATAGTTTTTAAGTCTAGCTTAAAAACTCACTTTTATTCCCTTTTGACGCTGTGTTTTGTTTTTAACCTGTCTGTATTTTACATTGTCAGCCATTTACATTGCATATTTTAAAATGTTATGACTTGGTAGAACTCAGAACAGCACTGATTATGTACAAAGCCTACAATAAACTCCTTCCAAGCTGTATACAAAAGTGGTTCAAAATTAAAGAGAAAAACTATGATTTACGAGAGAAGGGTTTATTTGAAAAACCAAAGGTTAGGACAAATATTGAAAACAACTGTACTTCAGTTAGAGGGATTCAGGTGTGAATAGTTGTAGTAAGGAGTTTCAACTGTGTTTTTCAATCTTTAAATAAATAAAAAAAACATATAAAAATCATTTACTAAACAAATATAATAGGACTTGAGTGTTTTTTTTTCTGCTTTTCCTATTTTGTGTTCTGTATTTTTATGAGCTTGTTTAGCTGGAATTCGTTGATATGTTTGAAAAAACAAATATACAGGATAATATTCTGCTATTTTGATTTTGATGTATAACAAAGTGAAGGTGTAAAAAGCTTGTGCTTTTGCCTAAAAAAATTTTTTTGTCCGCAATTTGTGTATCTTTTGGGTTGTTCATTATTTTTACGATTCTGGTTTGGTTCAGAATGTGTATGTAAGTTTAGGGACAGGACTAGATAAGCCATTGCTTTTTCCTGTTCCCTTTTTGAACATTTTGCTTTGTTTCCAGAATATTTTGGTGGAAATATTTACATTTTTATTTGTTTATTGTATTGTCAAAAAAATTTAACTGTTCAAAATGAAATAAAAAAAATCTAACTAACTAATTTATTTATTATCTTCTTCCATTTGGAGCTATGTATATATATATTTTTTTGCTGTGTGCTTGGCTTGTTTTTTTCTGCTGTGCAACACTTTAGTTGGGCTCGTTGCTGTTTTTTAAGTGCTTTATGAATAAAGTGGTATGGTGTCCATTCACCTGGGCTGGCGTTTTATTTTGAAGCCCAACCGGAAGTGGTCCGTCCTCACTGCGCATGTGTTGACGCAGCTTCTTCTCGAGCACCGGGCTGTGATGGCGGTGTCTCCGCTGCTGCTGCTGGAGCTGGCTCTGCACACCAGCTGCTTCGTGTGCGGGATCGTCACCGCCGCGTCTCTCACCATCGTCCAGGTCTGTTCACGGAAGAAAACATTTTTAGTTTTCAACTTTGACCGGAAACGTTTTCACTTTCATTTCCGCTCGCGTGCGTTAGTTGAAAAAAGTCCAGAAAAGACTCACCTGGATTTAAAAACATGTTTATTTTTTACAGTTAACTCTTCTTTGGTTTCCATGTGAACTTTCACCGCCTGGTCTGTGAAAATTAGATTAAAGAATGATGCACGCGCTCTGCGTTGGTTTGGATGTTCAGGACTCACCTGAGTCTACCTGCTGCTCACGCGCTTGTTTCTCCATATTAAATAATAAATATAATATTAAATAAGTCTCATTTTAACTCTGATCACTTTTCTGTGTTTAACCAGGAAACGCGCGTGTAAACGTGCAAGCGCGAGTCTTGTGACTGAGTTCCTCGCGAGTTAAATTGCGTCATTTTAACAATTTCAGCTGCTCGTGTCTTCAGCTGTTTAGTTTCAGCTCCAGCTGTTCAGTTTCAGCTGTTCAGTTTCAGCTGCTTGCACCTTTAGCTGTTCAGTTTCAGCTGCTCGTGCCTTCAGCTGCTCAGTTTCAGCTGTTCAGTTTCAGCTGCTCGTGCCTTCAGCTGTTCAGTTTCAGCTGCTCGTGCCTTCAGCTGTTCAGTTTCAGCTGCTCGGGTCTTCAGTTGTTCAGTTTCAGCTGCTCGGGTCTTCAGTTGTTCAGTTTCAGCTGCTCGTGCCTTCAGCTGCTCAGTTTCAGCTGCTCGGGTCTTCAGCTGTTCAGTTTCAGCTGCTCGTGCCTTCAGCTGTTCAGTTTCAGCTGCTCGTGCCTTCAGCTGTTCAGTTTCAGCTGCTCGGGTCTTCAGCTGTTCAGTTTCAGCTGCTCGGGTCTTCAGCTGTTCAGTTTCAGCTGCTCGTGCCTTCAGCTGTTCAGTTTCAGCTGCTCGTGCCTTCAGCTGTTCAGTTTCAGCTGCTCGGGTCTTCAGCTGTTCAGTTTCAGCTGCTCGTGCCTTCAGCTGTTCAGTTTCAGCTGCTCGTGCCTTCAGCTGTTCAGTTTCAGCTGCTCGGGTCTTCAGCTGTTCAGTTTCAGCTGCTCGTGCCTTCAGCTGTTCAGTTTCAGCTGCTCGGGTCTTCAGCTGTTCAGTTTCAGCTGCTCGTGCCTTCAGCTGTTCAGTTTCAGCTGCTCGTGCCTTCAGCTGTTCAGTTTCAGCTGCTCGGGTCTTCAGCTGTTCAGTTTCAGTTGTTTGTACCTTTAGCTGTTGTTTCAGCTTGTGCCTTCAGCTGCTCATGTCTTCAGCTGTTCAGTTTCAGCTGCTCGTTTCTTCAGCTGTTCAGTTTCAGCTTGTGCCTTCAGCTGTTCAGTTTCAGCTGCTTGTGTCTTCAACTGTTCAGTTTCAGCTGCTCGTGCCTTCAGCTGTTCAGTTTCAGCTGCTCGGGTCTTCAGCTGTTCAGTTTCAGTTGTTTGTACCTTTAGCTGTTCAGTTTCAGCTTGTGCCTTCAGCTGCTCATGTCTTCAGCTGTTCAGTTTCAGCTGCTCGTTTCTTCAGCTGTTCAGTTTCAGCTTGTGCCTTCAGCTGTTCAGTTTCAGCTGCTTGTGTCTTCAACTGTTCAGTTTCAGCTGCTCGTGCCTTCAGCTGTTCAGTTTCAGCTGCTCGTGCCTTCAGCTGTTCAGTTTCAGCTGCTCATGCCTTCAGCTGTTAAGTTTCAGCTGCTCGTTTCTTCAGCTGTTCAGTTTCAGCTGCTCGTGCCTTCAGCTGTTAAGTTTCAGCTGCTTGTACCTTCAGCTGTTCAGTTTCAGCTCGTGACGTGAGCTGTTCAGTTTCAGCTGTTCAATGTTTGCTGCTGGTACCTTTACTGGTCCGTTTTAGCTGCTCGTCTCTTCGGCTTTTCAGTTTCAGCTTGTGCCTTCATCTGTTTAGTTTCAGCTTGTAACTTCAACTGCTCACTTGCTTTCAGTTGTTCAGTTTCAGCTCATGTCTTCAGCTGCTCAGTTTCAGCTGCTCGTGTCTTCAGCTGCTCGTGTCTTCAGCTGCTCGTGCCTTCAGCTGTTCAGTTTCACCTGCTCGTACCTTCAGCTGTTCAGTTTCGGCTCATGCATTCAGCTGTTCAGTTTCAGCTCGTGTCGTCAGCTGTTCAGTTTCAGCTGCTCGTGCCTTCAGTTGTTCAGTTTCAGCTGCTCGTGCCTTCAGCTGTTCAGTTTCAGCTGCTAGTGTCTTCAGCTGTTCAGTTTCAGCTGTTCGTTTCTTCAGCTGTTCAGTTTCAGCTGTTCGTTTCTTCAGCTGTTCAGTTTCAGCTGCTAGTGTCTTCAGCTGTTCAGTTTCAGCTGCTAGTGTCTTCAGCTGTTCAGTTTCAGCTGTTCGTTTCTTCAGCTGTTCAGTTTCAGCTGCTCGTTTTTTCAGCTGTTCAGTTTCAGCTGCTCGTACCTTCAGCTTTTCTGAATTCTGTGAATTAGACTAACAAACTTCTTTGAGAAACCTCTGTTGTTGGGTTGTGTTTTTTGTCAATCTACATACAGTTGTGTGTTTTCTGTCAGAGACCTCAAGGGAACCCCCTACTGTTAAGGTGTGATCTGTCAATTTATAGGGATGCACCGATACCAGGTTTTTGAAAACCGAGTACAAGTACTTACATTAAAGTACTTGCCGATACCAAGTACCGATGCGAGTACTAATTGATATTTTTAAAGATCATTCTAATTAACTTAAACGGTTTATTTTCATTAGACCAGTGTTTTTCAACCTTTTTTGAGCCAAGGCACAGTGTTTTCATAGAAAAAATCACGAGGAACACCACCAACCAGAATTGTAAACAAAGATACTGTACTCCGTATCCGCCTATATTAAATATATAGCCATTCTTATCAAAGTGTCTTGAATAGGAATGAAATAAACACAAAAATGTATTTTTATCATGTTTTATATTTCTTATTTCAAATTGCACTTAACATGTCTTTTAAAATACACCCGAACAGTACCACAACAATGTGGTCTTGTGACTGTTACATGCTCAAAGCAGCAAGGGGCGATATGTACCATTTAAGTTTACCGGTATATTTTTTTGGGTACTTCATTGTGTGTTTTATGAGTGTGGACAAAGTCAAACACTAAAGCTGTTTAGAAAACCACTTGATTTCTAAACTTAAAAATATTTAGATCACAGATCAAAAGTTTAAACTGAGAGAATGTATCATTTTAAGGGAAAAATATGTTGTTTCAAAATTTCATAGCGTCAACAAATCCCAAAAAAGTTGGGACAAATCCATTTTTCCCACTGTACCGTAGTAAGTGGACCCCTTACCGATAGCCTTGGCCCCCTCTCGGCCCCCCCAGCAATAAAAGTCTAGCTCCGCCACTGGTCCAGCGCTTAAACTGGCAGAGAGGGACAGAGACAAATCCGAAAGCCACGCGCAGTTTGGAGAGCAGAGACAAACATTTCAGCCACGCAGGTGAGGCAGGCAAACTGAGCCGTGCGCTAAAAGTGTGTGTGTGTGCGTGTGTGGGGGGGGAGACAAAGCGCGTGCAGTAGGAGCGTGCGCTAAAAGTGTGTGTGAGTGCGCGTGTGTGTGTGTGTGTGGGAGGGGGGAGACAAAGCGCGTGCTGTGCAGTAGGAACAGGATGGAGGGAACAGGGAGAGAAACTTTCAGCTGCGTTCAGGTTTTTTTTCCCTCCATGAGGAGGGTGAGGAACGTGAGTCGTGCGCGTTTGTGTGTGTGGAGGTGGTGGTGGGGTGGGGGGTGTCAGCGTGAGTGTTCAGTAGTAGTATGAGGCTGCTTTTTTGATATTTCCACTGCACACCCGAGGCACACTAGTACATTTGAACTCTTAATGAAATGAAACTGGTATCGGGTCCTGTAGTATCGGAGCTCTTTTATGAGTACGAGTAAAGGCGCATGGTATCGGACCCATACCCGATACTGGTATCGGTGCATCCCTATCAATTTACATGTATGTGTTACCTCAGCTTGCAATTTACATATGATGGTGCGTGACTTCTTTAGACTGTTATAACTCCACACGCTCACATTTTGGTTTTCAGTGAATTGAAAAAGCCCCCTGGATAGAGGTCGAAACGTCTTTTGCAACAAATAAAGTCCAGTTGATCTTGTATTGAACGCCTTTTTCATTTCAGCTTTTCAGTTTCAGCTTCCGTGCCTTCAGCTGTTCAGTTTCGGCTCATGCATTCAGCTGTTTAGTTTCAGCTCCTGTCGTCAGCTGTTCAGTTTCAGCTGCTCGTTTGTTCAGTTTCAGCTCCTGTCTTCAGCTGCTTGTGTCTTCAGCTGCTCAGTTTCAGCTGCTTGTGTCTTCAGCTGTTCGGTTTCAGCTGCTTGTGTCTTCAGCTGTTCGGTTTCAGCTGCTTGTGTCTTCAGCTGTTCAGTTTCAGCTGCTCGTTTCTTCAGCTGTTCAGTTTCAGCTCGTGCCTTCAGCTGTTCAGTTTCAGCTGCTCGTGCCTTCAGCTGTTCAGTTTCAGCTGCTCGTGTCTTCAGCTGTTCAGTTTCAGCTGCTCGTGCCTTCAGCTGTTCTGTTTCTGCTGCTCGTGCCTTCAGCTGTTCAGTTTCAGCTGCTCGTGCCTTCAGCTGTTCCATTTCTGCTGTTCAGTTTCAGCTGCTCGTGTCTTCAGCTGTTCAGTTTCAGCTGCTCGTGCCTTCAGCTGTTCAGTTTCAGCTGCTCGTGCCTTCAGCTGTTCAGTTTCAGCTCGTACCGTCAGTCGTTCAGTTTCAGCTCGTACCGTCAGTCGTTCAGTTTCAGCTCGTACCGTCAGTCGTTCAGTTTCAGCTCGTACCTTCAGCTGTTCAGTTTCAGCTCGTACCTTCAGCTGTTCAGTTTCGGCTCATGCCTTCAGCTGTTCCATTTCTGCTGCTCGTGCCTTCAGCTGTTCAGTTTCAGCTGCTCGTGTCTTCACCTGTTCAGTTTCAGCTGCTCGTGTCTTCAGCTGTTCAGTTTCAGCTGCTCGTGCCTTCAGCTGTTCAGTTTCAGCTCGTGCCTTCAGCTGTTCAGTTTCAGCTCGTACCGTCAGTCGTTCAGTTTCAGCTCGTACCTTCAGCTGTTCAGTTTCAGCTCGTACCTTCAGCTGTTCAGTTTCAGCTCGTGCCTTCAGCTGTTCAGTTTCAGCTCGTGCCTTCAGCTGTTCAGTTTCAGCTGCTCGTGCCTTCAGCTGTTCAGTTTCAGCTGCTCGTGCCTTCAGCTGTTCAGTTTCAGCTGCTCGTGCCTTCAGCTGTTCAGTTTCAGCTGCTCGTGCCTTCAGCTGTTCAGTTTCAGCTGCTCGTGTCTTCACCTGTTCAGTTTCAGCTGCTCGTGTCTTCACCTGTTCAGTTTCAGCTGCTCGTGTCTTCAGCTGTTCAGTTTCAGCTCGTGCCTTCAGCTGTTCAGTTTCAGCTCGTGCCTTCAGCTGTTCAGTTTCAGCTCGTGCCTTCAGCTGTTCAGTTTCAGCTCGTGCCTTCAGCTGTTCAGTTTCAGCTCGTGCCTTCAGCTGTTCAGTTTCAGCTCGTGCCTTCAGCTGTTCAGTTTCAGCTCGTACCGTCAGTCGTTCAGTTTCAGCTCGTGTCTTCAGCTGTTCAGTTTCAGCTCGTGCCTTCAGCTGTTCAGTTTCAGCTCGTACCGTCAGTCGTTCAGTTTCAGCTCGTGCCTTCAGCTGTTCAGTTTCAGCTCGTGCCTTCAGCTGTTCAGTTTCAGCTGCTCGTGCCTTCAGCTGTTCAGTTTCAGCTGCTCGTGCCTTCAGCTGTTCAGTTTCAGCTGCTCGTGCCTTCAGCTGTTCAGTTTCAGCTGCTCGTGTCTTCACCTGTTCAGTTTCAGCTGCTCGTGTCTTCAGCTGTTCAGTTTCAGCTCGTGCCTTCAGCTGTTCAGTTTCAGCTCGTGCCTTCAGCTGTTCAGTTTCAGCTCGTGCCTTCAGCTGTTCAGTTTCAGCTCGTGCCTTCAGCTGTTCAGTTTCAGCTCGTACCGTCAGTCGTTCAGTTACAGCTCGTACCGTCAGTCGTTCAGTTTCAGCTCGTACCTTCAGCTGTTCAGTTTCAGCTCGTGCCTTCAGCTGTTCAGTTTCAGCTCGTACCTTCAGGCGTTCAGTTTCAGCTCATACCTTCAGGCGTTCAGTTTCAGCTCGTACCTTCAGCCGTTCAGTTTCAGCTCGTACCTTCAGCCGTTCAGTTTCAGCTCGTACCTTCAGCCTTTTAGTTTCAGCTCGTAACTTTAGCTGTTCAGTTTCAGCTCATGCTTTCAGCCGTTCAGTTTCAGCTCGTACCTTCAGCCTTTTAGTTTCAGCTCGTACCTTCAGCCTTTTAGTTTCAGCTCGTGCCTTCAGCTGTTTAGTTTCAGCTCGTACCTTCAGCCGTTCAGTTTCAGCTCATGCTTTCAGCCGTTCAGTTTCAGCTCGTACCTTCAGGCGTTCAGTTTCAGCTCATGCTTTCAGCCGTTCAGTTTCAGCTCGTGCCTTCAGCCTTTTAGTTTCAGCTCATGCTTTCAGCTGTTCATTCAGGTGAATAATAATGAGTTGCATTTGTCTTTATGTTTTCCTGCGTCCTAGTCGTTAAAAAATCTTTGTTGTATTTCAGCAATTCTTACCTCAAAACGTTCAGCTCCTTCAGGACATTCCTTCTCTGACTTTTGTTTCTGTGCAAGTTTTACTTTGGATTTAGTTTTGTCGGCCATGTTTTTCTAATGGAAAATGACTGGAGCTCTCGTCACGTCTTCAAACTCTGCGCTGTTTAAAACTGTTTACTTTTTTGTCCTGGTTCAGCGTCTTTCTGGTAATTTCAGCTTTTTTTGTTTTACCTTACTTTCTGTTACTTTGAGCTTTTTTTTGGTTTAGCTTACTTTAAGATTATTTCAGCTTTTGTTTCGATTCAGTTTATTTCTGCTTCTTTCTACTTCTTTCAGCTTTTGTCTTTCTGCTTATCTCCGCTTCTTTCTGCTATTTTCGGCTTTTGTTTTGGTTCAGCTTATTTCATATTCTTTCTGCTCATTTCAACTTTTTTGGTTCAGCTTCTTTCTGTTTATTTCAGCTTTTGTTTTGGTGCAGCTTATTTCCGCTTCTTTATGCTAATTTCAGCTTTTATTTGGATTCAGCATATTTTAGCTACTTTCTGCTTATTTCAGCTTCTGGTAATTTCAGTTTTTGTTTATGATCAGCTTATTTAAACTTCTTTCTGCTCATTTCAGCTTTTTTGGTTCTGCTTCTTTCAGCTTTTGTTTTGGTTCAGCATATTTGAGCTACTTTCTGCTTATTTGAGCTTCTGGTAATTTCAGCATTTGTTTATGTTCAACTTATTTAAACTTCTTTCTGCTTATTTCAGCTACTTTCTGCACATTTCAGCATTTTCAGCTACTTTTTTGTATTTTTCTGCTAATTTCAGCCTTTGTCCCCACTATTCTTTTGTTTATTTGTTTATTTTTTTTACCTTTTACGCATTTTTCTAATAATTTGAAGATTTTATGCTCCTTTCAACTTTTTTTTGTTGTTGTTGCTTTTTCAGCTACTTTTTTGTGCTAATTTCATTATTTTCTGCTCATTTTAGTTTTTTTGTTTGTTTGTTTGTTTCAGATTTTTGGAAACTATTCAGACTTTAAAAAAAAAAACTAGTTTTAGTTTTTTGCACGCTTCTGCCCTATTCAGCTTTTTTATACATTGCTGATGTTTTTCTGCTTTCAACAAATGTCAGCTGTTCAAATTCAACTCGCATTAGTGATGAAACCTTTTTAGCCTGGTTTCAGCTGCTTTCAGCAAAAATCATTCATAATGCACATTTGCAGAAAATGCCATTTTTTAGTTTTAGCTGATTGTTTTTTCTGTTTCAGGGTAATTTTGGAGGTGCGTGCGTTCTGTATGGACAAGTCAACTACAACGCAACAGGAGACTTCTTTAGACTCCGCTCCTCCAGCTCTGCCTCTCTCTGTTATTTCGTCTCTGCCATCTCCATCATGGTGGCTGTGGTGTGTTTCTCCCTGGTTCTCTACTGGGTCTACACTCTCTGCATGGAGGGAGACCAGAGAAGGTGACAAACTGCTGCTTTTCTCTGTGCCGCTGGTTTTTCATCGGCTGGATTTGTACTCCATGAGAAGAACTCTGCTCTCACTGATGTAGAAGCGTTCGTCAACTGTTGTGTGATTGGTCAGAACTTGATTCCAAAAAAGTTGGGACACTAAACAAATTGTGAATAAAAACTGGATGCAATGATGTGGAGGTGCCAACATTTAATATTTTATTCTTAATAGAACATAGATGACAGATCAAAAGTTTAATCTGAGTAAATGTAACATTTTAAAGGAAAAATATGTTGCTTCAAAATTTCACAGTGTCAACAAATCCCCAAAAAGTTGGGACAAGTAGCAGTAAGTGGCTGGAAAAAGGAAATTGAGCATATAACAAACAGCTGGAAGACCAATTAACACTAATTGGGTCAATTGACAACATGATTGGGTATAAAAAGAGTTTCTCAGAATGTCAGTGTCTCTCAGAAGCCAAGATGGTAAAAGGATCACCAATTCCACCATTGTTGTGCAGAAAGATAGTGCAGCAATACCAGAATGGTGTTACCCATTGATGATGTCATCATCAACAGTGCATATCATCATCAAAAGATTCAGAGAATCTGGAACAATCGCTGTGCGTAAGGGTCAAGGCCGTAAAACTCTACTGGATGCTCGTGATCTCCGGGCCCTTAAACGTCACTGCACCTCAAACAGGAATGCCACTGTCAAGGAAATAACAGAATGGGCTCAGGAATACTTCCAGAAAGCATTGTCAGTGAACACAATCCACCGTGCCATCTGCCGTTGCAGCTGAAACTCTACAGTGCAAAGAGGAAGCCATTTCTAAGCAAGCTCCACAAGCTCAGACGTTTGCACTGGGCCAGGGGTCATTTAAAATGGAGTGTGGCAAAATGGAAGACTGTTCTGTGGTCAGATGAGTCACGATTTGAAGTTCTTTATGGAACACTGGGACGCCATGTCATCCGGACCAGAGAGGACAAGGATAGCCCAAGTTGTTATCAACGCTCCGTTCAGAAGCCTGCATCACTGATGGTATGGGGTTGCATGAGCGCTTGTGGCATGGGCAGCTTGCATGTCTGGAAAGGCACCATTAATGCAGAGAACTATGTTCAGGTTCTAGAACAACATATGCTCCATCTAGACGTCATCTCTTTCAGGGAAGACCCTGCATTTTTCAACAAGATAATGCCAGACCACATTCTGCAGCAATCACAACATCATGGCTACGTAGGAGAAGGATCCGGTACTGAAATGTCCAGCCTGCAGTCCAGATGTTTCACCTATAGAGAACATTTGGTGCATCATAAAGAGGAAGGTGCGACAAAGAAGGCCCAAGACGATTGAACAGTTAGAGGCCTGTATTAGACATGAATGGGAGAGCATTCCTATTTCTAAACTTGAGAAACTGGTCTCCTCTGTCCCCAGACGTCTGTTGAGTGTTGTAAGAAGAAGGGGGGATGCCACACAGTGGTAAAAATGGACTTGTCCCAACTTTTTGGGGATTTGTTGACGCCATGAAATTTTGAAACAACATATTTTTCCCTTAAAATGATACATTCTCTCAGTTTAAACTTTTGATCTGTGATTTGTGTTCTATTCTGAATAAAATATTAGATGTTGGCACCTCCACATCATTGCATTCAGTTTTTATTCACAATTTGTTTAGTGTCCCAACTTTTTTGGAATCTGGTTTGTATTTGCAACTTTCCTGCCATTTCTGTGATTTTAATAGATTGATCGTTACTTCTGACTTTGCCTTGCAAAACTTTCTCTCCATTTTGGCAGAAAGCAGCGGCCTGTAGCACTGTTGGCTTCTGGGTAGTGTAGTTATTTATTATTTTTTTTTTTGACTGTAGGCTTATTGAAAGAAAAGCAGCACCTTTCTGAAGTTTTTTTTTTTTTTTAAACTTTATATTTCGTACCTTCCCAATTTCGTGAGTAATACTAAAGTTGACAGTCATGTGTCATGTACATTCTTGCGTTGAAAAACCGCGAAAGAGCGAGTCCACAAAAGTCGATATATATATAACTTTATATATTTATATAACGCCAAGTCACAACAGAAGTTGTCTCAGGTTACTGTGGTTCAGGCATCTGGTAAGGATGCTCCCTGAGCGCCTCCTAGGGAGATTTTCTGGTCATGTGCAACAAGCTCACAGTTTATCCTTCACTTCAGTAAATAAGGAGTCCATGTTGTGTAACAAAAAATAAATAAATTACATTCTGTATCAGTCTGTTTTAAATGACCAACTCAAATCTCTCAATCTTCGGTACACGTGGAGAAGCTCCTGTCATCAGCGTACAAAGTAAATGCCTAATGGTCTGCAACATGAACGGTTTCAAACTAAAAGATGTGCAAGAGTTGTTCTCTCAATGACCTAGGTGCCCGAGTGTCTGTTAACGTGTGTGTAGTTTGATATCATTTGCTCAGCGGTTGCAGTGCGTTCCTCCCTTTCTGTTTTCCTTCACAGCGTTGTTTTCATGCTCCTTCTTTTCCCCTCAGGGAGCGCATGTGGATGAACCTGATCCTGGTCATTTCTGTCGTCTTCCTGTTTTTCCTGCTCGTCACGGGCTGCGTGCTGAAGGTTGGGCGCGATTCACTCTGCGCCTCCGTTAAGAGCGCGCTTGAAAGCATTGGCAGGTAAAACACACACCTATGTGCACTATTGCTCTGGCTCTTAACTGACCCTCATTTGCCCAACTCTGAGCCCTTAACCCCCACCATCTGCTCCCAAACAGGTCTCTCTTGAAGATGAGTCCTCGTGACTGAGTGAGACTACCTGCATAAGGAAAAGTTACATAAAATTATGACAACCATAGATGGTTGTTTGTCAAACATTCACAGTTATCGTTGTAAAACACACACACAAAAGTGTTTTATCAGATGTGGGGTTTAGAAGCAGTGCTTAATTTGAGCCAGATCCTGCTGGAACAGGATCCAGGAATTCTCTTTTTTTGACAGGGCGTGTTCCAGTAACTGTTTGCTTAGATCTGGTAACTCTCAGTCTTACTAATAATAAAGTTATGAACAAATATGACTGCCTTGAACGAATAAAACTTATACAGTATTGGATATGTAAACTGAAAATACTTACATAAACACTCATTTTAAACACAGCAGCCACTTACGAGCATACGATCTGCCTCTTAAAGTAGAATTTCCGTGTCTACCCTTAAAAAATCTCCACCCCTAAAAGAGTGGTGTGGGTGAGTGCCGACATAACCAGGCAGTCGTATGCGAGCAGGAGCTCACAGGCAGCCGCCATGAACAGGCAGAGAAGGCGCCTGGACGTTTCATGTCGAGTCGGGAACACCACAAGCAGGGACAGTGTCAGGCTTGGAACTGTCAAGTGGGGGGAGGGGAGGATGTTTGACAGAAGTGGACTGTCAAGTGTAGGTAAACGTAGATGTTTAACAACCTGTTAAAATGTACCAAAATGCAAGAAATCACATCTACTTTATTCAACATTTTCTGGGGGAGGACACACACCCCCACCACCATTTGCATTCCAGCATCGATCAGTTAACAAACTATGTCCTGGTTAGAAGTGAGAGGTTGAGGTACTCAATATATTTTTTACACACAGTTTATTTTTGTACATGCTTTGAACAGTATATTTTAAAGATAAGATTAGGATTCTTCTTTATTCTTTTGTTTGCCATCCCTGAGTCGGGTTCTGTTTTCGAGTCCCTCTCTTTCATCATAAAATATTGTTTATTGTGTGTGAAGGCACAGTAAATGTAAATATTTAATTCACTAAACAAAACTGTCAGTTTTGTAGATGTTTTCTTACCAATAATGTTTATTTTATTAAAGGGTTGTAACACACATGGGGGCTCGTCCGGGATTTCGACCTAGGGCTTCTCAACTTCTCTCTGTTCCTTTAAGATTCTCCAACTTATTCTGTCTCTCTCCCCTCCATTTGGAAAAATGAAATTGTCCATTCCCCCTCCACCAACCCCTCTGGGCCCCAGAACAACAAAATAGGAACATAGTATTCACACTAAAGCGACCAAAAGGTGTCTGAGACCCGACTTGAGGTGTCTTGTGAATGAGCCACATCCATGTGGAGATGTGCACATTGGCCCTCATTCATGAACCGTTCGTACGCACAGATTTGTGCTTAAACTGTGCTTACGAGTGATTTAGGAGCATATGTGGCATTCAACAATGTTCACGTATCCTACGATTTTTTTCAGATACGAACAAAATCTACGTGTGGTCCGGACCTGTCGTATATTTTACGAGCGGTCCGTCTGCTGTCATCCAGACAGCATTACTCCACAAATAACTTCATATTTCGTTATTTAGGAAATGTTTAGAGTTTAAAAAAGTCACGCACCACAATTGTTTTTGACAATAGGTTCTGTTTGAAGTCGAATTATAATTTTAAATGTAATAATGACTAACGGATTAAAGTATTTAAATGAAAATCAATTTGTTATCAATGCCGTTTTCTAACACTACAATATTAATATGAAGATCTCAAACTGAAATCAACTTAAACCATGAATTAATTTAAGTTTAATTTGCCGCGGTATCGCAGACTTCGGTAAGCCAGACTTTACACAGACTTCCTCCAGCTGCTGTCATAGCTCTGATGTGGCTCAGTCAGTAGAGCACTGCGTCGCAGTTCCGAAGGTCATGGGATCGCCTCCCGTGGGAGGACAACGTTTTTTTTTTTTTTTAATTCATTCCAGATTTAAAAAACACAAGAAAACTATTTACAATACAACAAGAAATAAAGCATAAAGCCTTTTTAATTTGGAATGAATAAATAATCTAAAGTAAGAAGGAAAAAAAAAGAATCATACCTTGTGGGACTCGATCCCACGAGGTGTAGAAAAAAGGTTAGGAACAGCTAACAGTGCAATGCTTTAACCAGTAAGCCACCAGTACGCATGCATGTTTCGAGGTCCACATTTATTATAAACAAACTTTCTTTGGTTTTAGCTGGTCATTTACTTCCATGAGTGACGCTGCTAATAAGGACAGATTTTCTTTTCTTGTCCTCAGAGACCACAGAACTTCATCCTCCGCACCGGTAGAGTTCTTCTTTTTTACTTTTCGCTGTCATTTTATGAACGTACACGTTCTGCCTCTGAGGCAGGAAACGTAGCCTTATATGGCGTTTTGAGGGGTGGGAATCATGTAAATAAGCTCACGCGTGCACGCGCAGCTGTTTAGAACAGGTGAGATTCATCAACTTTAAGCAGCCCGTTTACACGCTTTTCCTGTGGATAGAAGACTTTGTTGGATCTGACGTGGCATGTTCGTACGAACACTTCGTACGAACAAAGGTAGGAGACATTTAGGATAAGAATACGAACTGTTTCGTGCATGAGGGCCAATGAAACCAACACCCTCACAAAGGTGTTTCAAATCTAACTAAATGTTTAAACACTTTGTTGTTTTACTTTACTTTATTGGACTTTGCTAGTTTTATTATCACTGTAAACTCTTTATTATTTTTTAAATGGACGTAAATGTTTTCATCACAGTAAGTCTCTGTTGATGGCTTTGTTTTGTTTTTTCCATTTATGTTTGTTGAATGTCTGATGGTATCCTCGTTTTTTTTTTTTTTTGCCAGAGACCATAGTCGCGTGGGCTAATTATCAAAATTAGCCCACATGGCTAACTCTGCTATAGTCCATTTGTGTTACTGTATATCAGCGTTTCGCAAATAGTGGGGCAGGGGGGCGCGCCCCCCTGGGGGGGCGCAGTGCGATGCCAAGGGGGGCTCGTGTCGTGTGACCCAGTTTTGCACATTTTGAAAGTAAAATGGTAAGTGTAATTACACATCCGCGACAGTAGGGGCAGTGGCGCTGTTGTTGTCAGACTGAGCGCGCGGAATAGTTTTTTCACAGAGCAAGAAGCCACAGCAGCGCATGAGAAGTTTTAGAAAGTGCAGCGAAGATACAGCATGGAGAAATATTTAACAGGGATGAAAAGAAAGGCGAAGACAGACGAAGATAATGAGAAAGCAGGTCCCCAGAAAGCTAAGACGAGGAAATATGACGAAGCGTATTTAGCGCTTGGCTTCACTGTGACGAAGGTGGGAGATGAGGAGAGACCGGTGTGTCTGTTATGTCTTAAAATGTTAGCAGCGGACAGCATGAAGCCTAATAAATTAAGACGTCACTTAACCACATTACACCCCAATCACGCTGATAAGCCATTGGAGTTTTTTAATCAAAAACGTGATGAATATTGCCAACAATCATCCCGCTTTATGAACGCCACGTCAGAAAACCAGCGAGCACTGTTAGCCTCTTACAAGGTGTCATACCAAATCGCTCAGTGTAAAAAACCACACACCATAGCAGAGGAGCTGATACTACCTGCAGCGTTAGACATGGTGTCTGTCATGCTGGATGACAAAAGTGCTGCAAAATTAAAAACTATCCCTCTGTCCAATGACACTGTTGCCAGACGAATAAATGACATATTGCTTATGATCTTCAAGAACAGCTGGTAGATAAACTCAAAGACAAACGTTTTGCCCTACAATTTGATGAAGCAACTGACGGCAACAAAGACTGTTTGTTTGTGTCATTTGTGTCATTTTGAAATGACAAACTCCCTGGGTGAGGATCTACTTTTTTGTAAATATGTAAAAAACAGAGCCACAGCTGAAGAGCTATTCAAAATCCTGGACTGCTTCCTGACTGAGAATGGACTAAAATGGGAGAACTGCATCGGAGTTTGCAGTGATGGTGCACACACCATGGCAGGGATGAGGAAAGGAGTTCGGGCTCTCATCAAACAGGTCTCACCCAAAGTTAAGTGGACACACTGTGTCATACATAGAGAAGCACTGGCTTCAAGGCACCTTTCCTCTGAATTAAATGAGATCATGACTGACATCATAGGTGTGGTCAATTTTATAAAGACCAGACCGCTCTCTGCCATCTGTGAGGAGATGGGAGCTGAACACCAAGCTGTGCTGTTTCACAGTGAAGCACGGTGGTGGCTGTCACGAGGAAAAGTTTTGTCCAGAGTTTTTGAGCTCAGAGAGGAGATAAGAGTGTTTTTGGTTCAGGAGCACAAGCACGAATTTGCAGAAAAATTTAGTGATGAGAACTTCCTGGCAAAACTGGCCTACCTGAGTGACATATTTGGAAGGCTTAATGAACTGAATCTACAGCTTCAAGGGAAAGATAAACACCTCCCTCAGGTCACAGACAAGATCAGCTCTTTCACTCGGAAGCTTGCAATGTGGGGCAGGCGACTTGATGAAGGAAATACTGATTCATTTGAGAACCTGAATGAATTTGTGGACACTACTGAGTATGATGCCTCCTCAGTGATTCCCTGCATCAAGCAGCATATTTCATCATTGATGCTGTTCTTTGAAAAGTACTTCCCTGAAAACAGTTCCCAGTATGACTGGTGGTTTCAGCTCTGCAGAGGAAGACCAGTTCATTGACCTGACATCTGACTCCACATTGAGACTGAGGTTCACATCACAGACACAGAGTGAGTTCTGGCTGAGTGTAGAGAAGGAGTATCCACTCTTAGGGCAGAAGGCTATGGACATTCTTATTCCTTTTGCAACATCATATTGTTTGTTTGTTTGTTTATTGTTTGCACAAAAAGAAACAACACACATAAAAGAAAAGTTTTAAAAAAATGTGCAGGAGAGGTCATAAAAACCCTAATTGGGCTTACAAGCGCACCCCCCCTTCTAAAAAAAATAAAGAACAAAATCATAAGAGCTCTATACATAAACTTACATATTACTTTAAACACACACAGTTACATACTAAAGCAAAAGATAATAATTGAAATTAAATAAATTTAAATTGTCAAAAAATATTAAAATTATAAAAAATAATGTGTTAGAAAATCTATAAAGTTTTTTTAAACTTTCTTTTGAATACAGATAATGTTGTACATGATTCACTTAATTGTTTCAAACTGTTCCACAGCACAACACCCTGATACATGAATGAAAATTTAGCAACAGTGGTTCTACAGAAGGGTATATGTAAATCACACTTCCTTCTTGTAGAGTATGAATGATAATAAGAATTGAACTCAAATAAATTATGAAAATATTTAGGTAAAGAAAGTGGAATACATATAACTTTATACATTAGGATTCCTGTTTGATACTTATTCACATCATAGATTGTAAGAATTTCTAATTTTTTAAAGAGAGGTGTGGATGGAGCTAAATATGGCGAGTTAGTGACAATTCTTACAAAAGACTTTTGAAGTTTATGGATTGACTGCAAGTAAGAAGGATAGGTACTAGCCCAAATTAAATTACAGTAAGAAATATGGGGATAAATTAAACTATTGTACAAAGTCAATATAGTACTTGTTTTTAAATATGGTTTAACCTTTTTTATAATACCTAAAGATTTAGAAATCTTCTTATACACTGATTCACAATGATTCTTAAAACAAAGTTTCTCATCAAGATAGACACCTAAAAACTTTGTTGATGAAACATTAGAAAGTAAATGTTTATTAATATAAATTTTAGTTTTTTCTGGATTGTAATTTTTATTCTTATTCTTAAATAAGATGAAATTAGATTTTTTAACATTAAGTGATAGTCTATTTAACTGAAACCACTGAGCAAATTGACTGAGCCCATAATTTGCCTTATCAATAAGTGAGTCAAAGTTACCATCAGCAACAAAAAGATTGGTATCATCAGCAAATAAGATAGGTGTCAAAACACTAGATGCTTTTGGTAGATCATTAATGTATATGAGAAATAATAATGGACCCAAAATGGATCCTTGTGGAACTCCACATTTTAGGACATCTCGCTTTGACAATTTACCATTAAAAATTACAATTTGCTCTCTGTTGTGTAAATAATTTTCAACCCATTTCAGAACCTTATTTTTAAAACCATAACAAGACATTTTTGATAACAAGATTTCATAATCCACAGTGTCAAAAGCTTTTGATAAGTCCAAGAAAATTCCTAGAGCATATTCATTTTTCTCAAAAGCAGTTGAAATATTTTCTCTAAGATGCAAGAGAGCCATATATGTAGAATGATTCCTTCTAAAGCCATACTGATGCTCATACAAAATATTGTTGGCATCAAGATGCCTCAAGATTCTAGAGTACACCAATCTCTCAAGTATCTTAGAAAAGCACGGGAGAACTGATATGGGGCGATAATTTGAAAACACAGATGGGTCATCAGCTTTAAACAGTGGGATGACCTTGGCAAGTTTTAGATTTGTGGGATAATACCAGATTCAAGTGACAGGGAAAAAATAAATGTTAACGGAGCAACAATTATAGGTGCAACTTTTTTGATAACATAGGCTGTAATTTCATCATGGCCAGCAGAAGAGTTTTTAAGATTCTTAATGATGTCAAGTACTTCTAAAGGTTTTATTGGATCAAACGTATTTAAAGAGGGATAATTTTCATTTATGAAATCAGAAGGAGAACCAGAAACATTATCAATATTCTTTGCAAGGTGTGGTCCCACATTTATAAAATAATGATTAAATTTATTTGCAATTTCTGTTGGATCTGTTATGATTGAAGTGCCATTCTGAAATGTAGCCTGGGATGGGGGTAGAGGCATTTTTCTTATTGAGTAGTACTTTTAGAAATATCTTTGTGAGACTGGCTTCTCTGCTGTTGCTGCACTAAAGAGCAAGTACAGGTCCCTGCTAAACATTGAACAGGAGCTGAGAGTTGCCGTGTCAAGCTTGAAACCCCGCTTTGAAAAGCTGTGCGCTGCAAAACATGCTCATTGTAGCCATTAGTCCTGACTTCCTCATTTTGTTAAAAAAAAATAAAAACAACACAAATTGTTGTATTCATTTTTTGTTAGGGATGCACCGATACCAGATTTTTGAAAACCGAGTAGAGTACAGTACAAGTACAAGTACTTACATTAAAGTACTTGCCGATACCAAGTACCGATACAAGTACTAATATTTTTAAAAATCATTCTAATTAACTTAAACTGTTTATTTTCATTAGACACTTCAAACATAAATAAACAAAGTACATTACTATTGGTAATCTGTAAAGTATGTCCAAACTTGTACAAAAAAAATGTTTTACATTTGAACTCTTACATAGTCAATGAAATGAAATTAAACTGGTATCGGGTCCTTTAGTATCGGAGCTCTTTTATGAGTACGAGTACGAGTAAACGCACATGGTATCGGACCGATACCCGATACTGGTATCGGTATCGGTGCATCCCTATTTTTTTGTTGTAGGTTAAATATATTGTGTTCCTGAATAAATGTTACTGTTCAATTTGAATTTGTTATTGATTTTATTTCAATAAATTTTTCAGTATCAAATGGCAGTCAGTTCAAAAATGTTTGTAGATTAAATAAGGATTGCATGACCTCTTCTGCAGCCACCAAGTCCTGTAGAAGCCTGTTAATCACCCACAGATTCAATCCAGGTGTGTAGCAGAAAGAAAAGAAATTCTGCCACAGGAAGCACCTCCCAAGGGAAGACAGAAAGGTGTGTGGCTTCCCTTCTGCTGCACACCTGCTTCTGCAGAGAGGTCATGCATCATGTGGATCAGCTGTTCTGGAACAGAGGCACATCTAAAACATTCAAAGCAGGCAGAAACAGAAAATAATTGAGAAGCACTGCTGTATATGTTTTGTATTTCTATTAAAAAACAAAAGGAATGCACCGATGTTTCACATGGACTGAATCAAAGGACTTTAATTTCAACAAATGTCTGTTCTTACAGATTTTAGACCATTTTCCACTTCGTCTCTGTTAACTTTTTTTATCAGCTCTTTAACGTTGAGTTTGTTTTTGTTTTAAGCTGTGACCAAGCGCAGAGTAAAAAATGGGCCGATCCAATTCACGGAGATAAGTTCTACAGCAATCTTCACAAAGCAGAGGTCAGTGCTTCAGTACGCATGGAAAACAAAGAGTGCTTGGAAAGTCAGTGTTGCTGAAAATCTCTTATTGTGTGAATGTTTCTGAAGCATTCACACTGTTGTGATCCATTTTTCTTCTGTACGTTTTTTTTTTTTTCACAATTATGTCTCACAGTTTATAAATCATAAATCAAAACGTTCAGCTCGTTCAGGACAATCCTGCTATGACTTTTGGTATTGGTGCAACTTTAGCTTTTCTATTTATTTTTAATTTTTTTATATTTAAAGACCGTGTAAAGTGAATTTCAACATTTTCTTCAATAAACATTATAAATGTCATAATTGTAATCTTGTAAATGAGTAAAAAGTCTCAAAATTGTAGCTCAATTAATTTTGGAGTTATAGAGCAAACTGTGTATAAACATATTTCTATTTCAGGATTTTTTAGGCGTGTTTTAAATGTGACCGCGTTTCGTCACGCGGTCCTCATTAGTATAGCCCCACCCCCTGCAGCTCCAGCCGTATAAATTCGCCTCGGTGGAGCCGTTCACTCGCGAATCGCAGATAGCATCAGATAGCAATAGCATAGATATTTTGTTCATTGTTAGCTAGCTAATCAATTATGCCTCGTTCGTGCATCTTCCCTGGATGTCGTAATGGTCAGGGCACCCGTACAAATCATAACATGTTTTTATACTGCGTCGTTTTATGCTGAGTATCTGTAATGCCTGGTTAGGACAATGGTTAGAGCGCTTGCCTTCCGTCCCAAAGCCCACGGGTTCAAATCCCGCATGGTGCAACTCTTTTTTTTTTTTATTCATTCCAGATTAAAAACACACAAGAAAACTATTTACAAAAACAGCGTAACTCTTGGAAAAAGTAGCTGCTGTTACAGACAGAACTCGGATAAAAACAGAGCAGGTTTACTGGCTCTGCTGTCTGCCTCTCCACTGTGGGACACGAGCAGGACGAGCGCAGCTGCCTGAAACCACGCCCACGCACTGACACGCCCCTAGCGTTCCAGACCAAGGCAAAATCATGTTTTTTCATGATTTTTGAGACTTAATTTTATAAGGTAAACAATGTTTTTAATCAGTCAGATTTAAATGGGTGATTAATAACACATATTTATGCCATGTGACAAACTAAAAACACACATTTAATTTCACTTTACACGGTCTTTAAGCTTTTCCGACACTTTTTTATTCATATAAAATGAATTGAGCTCATTTTACATCATTCGAATCTTTAGATCTGTTTACAACCTTTTACTGCGCCTTTCACATTTTGTTCTGGTTCAGCTGCTTTCAGCTTCCTTGTGCAAAATTAAACATTGATTATATTTTCAGCTTCCCTTCAGTTCTAACTACCTGTACAATTTTTTTTTTTTACTTGTTTCTACTAATTTCAGTTTGTTATGCTCCTTTCAGCTTATTTCTGCAAGTTTCAGCTTTTTCTACTATTTCAGTACTACATACTAGCTGTTTTTATGCTAATTTGTTTATGTTTTCAGCTAATTCCACATCTTTTGCACTCATTTGAACTCTTTCAGCCTAATTCAGCAGAAATGTGCTCTCTCACTTCCTTCTTGTAATTTCAGCTTATTTCTACTTTTTAAGCTGTTTTTTTTGTTGTTGCAAATTTCAGCCTTTTTCAGATACCCGGTAGTTGTTTTTTTTTTCTTTTTTTGCTCATTCTGCTTCTTTCAGCAAATGTTTTTTTTTTCTGCTTTCTTCTGCTTATTTAAGCTTGTTGTACCCTTTTTTGTGTGTGCATTTTTTAGCTAATTTCAGCTGTTTTCATATAAATTCAAGGTTTTGTGGTAAATTCTGCTACCGGTACTTTCAGCTTATGTTACAGCTTTTTTCTGCTGGTTTCAACTTTTTCTGCTAGTTCAGCTACTATTTACCTGTTTTTGCACTAAATTTTAGCTTTTTCAGCAAATTCCACATCTTTTGTACTCATTTCAGCTCCTTCTACTTCCTTTTGGTACTTTAAACCTCTGTCTGCCTTTTCAGCTATCTTTTTTGTTGTTGTTGCTAATTTCTTTTTTTTAAAGCTAATTTCCTCATTTTTGTGCTCATTTATGCTTATTTAAACTTAACTTAGCAAATTTGTTCTGCTTTCTTCTAGAATTGTTCCTCAATTTCAGCTACATTTCAGCCGGTTTTTTTTTTCAGCAAGTTGTTCATCAATAAGCATTCAAACTGCGTTTTCGCAGGAAATGCAGTTTCTCTAGTTATAATTAACGTTTGTATTTGGATCTCTTGCATGATGTAGACGTGGCTTCAGCTGAAATAAGCTCTCTGTTTTGTCATTTCCCTCCTCAGACGGCGGTTTGGGTCAACTTCTTCCTCTGGCTCGTCATCGTGGTTTCGGTGTTAATTCAGCGGCGCCGTAGCTCCGAGCCCATGTCGACCGTGGCGCCAACCGGAGCGCTGTTCGGCGACTCGTCAACCACTGTTGAGGAAACTGAGCCGTTTTTCAACCGACTCGCGGGTCCACAATGAAGCTCCAGAAACCCAAACGGTAGCTCCAATCAGTCGTCTCGAAACGGTAGAAAATGTAAATATACCCTGCGGCTTTAAAAAAAGATTGGCTACAAACAAAACTCCAGTTTGTGATTTCAGGCCGCATAATCCAAAGATTTAAATGTGACCTGCGTTTCCTCATT
>JBBPBX010014627.1:0-24974 GCA_038048925.1 Garcialebias charrua
GAAAACAGCTGAAATTAGCTAAAAAATGAATAATTAAAAGAAAAACTAGCTGAAAAGGTAGAGCAAGCTTAAATTAACAGAAGAAAGCAGAAAGAATATGTTTGCTGAAAGAAGCAGAAATTATCACAAAAACGGTGGAAATTATATGAAAAAAGTTTCAATTAGCAACAAAACAGCTGAAAAGTAGCTAAAAAGGCTAAATGAAGCAGAAATAACCAGAAGGAAGTGTAGAGAGCATGTTTGGGCTTAAAAAAGTTGAAATGAGTGCAACAACACATGAAATTAGTTGACAAGGCTAAAATTTGCATAAAAAACCTACTAACTACAAACTACTACATCACAGACATCTACACCTCCAGATGCAGAAAGAGAGCCACCTGCATCATGAAGGACCCCACTCACCCAGCACACACACGTTTTGCCCCACGCCCCTCAGGAAGGAGGTTGAGGAGCATTAAGTGTAGAACCACTAGACTGAGGAACAGCTTCTACCCTGAGGCTGTTAGACTCATGAATATCTAACCAGAATTATCACTGTGAAAAATCACATCATGTTGCTGCTGATCTGTTTCATGTTGCTGTGTTCATCTGCTCATACAGACTCATGTTCGTGCTGCTGTTTGGAGTAATGTTATTCTATGATATTAATGCTTAGTGTATTTTTGGTTGATGTTTTTCTTAGTTCATGTCTTAGATGTTATTACTGTTCTTCTCTTACATTTTATTGTTGGATGTAACTGGGACCCTGTGTACATCATCTCGTTTCATCACATGTACCACATGTGGTGTGAATGATGATAAAGAATCTCTAACTGAAAAGCTGAATACCGGTAGTAGCTGAAATAGCAGTAAAAGGTAAAACTTGCAGAAATAAGCTGAAAGGAGCATAACAAGTTGAAATTAGCAGAAAGAAGTTAAAAAATACAAAAAATTTGTAGTTAGCAGAAATAATCTAAAAGGAGCACAAAAAAGCTGAAATTAGCTGAAAGTAGCTGAAAAAAGTTTAAATTTGCACGAGGAAGCTGAAAGAAGCTGAAGCAGAACAAAATGTGAAAGGAGCAGTAAAAGGCTGTAAACACATCTAAAGATGTGAAGGATGTAAAATGAGCTCAATTCATTTTCTATGAGGGAAAAAAAGGCAGAAGACTAAATATTTCAAAAAGCTAAAGCTACACCAATACCAAAAGTCAAAGCACCCTTCTCCTGAATGAGCTGAATGTTTTGATATTTGTTGAAATTGCACAAAAATTGTGTAATGGAAAAGAAGCCGAAGAATGTACGGAAGAAAAATGGATCACAATCGTGTGAACGCTTCATAAACATCCACACAATAAGTTGCAGATGTGTGCCCAGTGATTACATTATGTGAGTTTTATTAAAATCCATCCACTGGTTCTTCAATTATTGTGCTATTGCTACAGAAAAACATTATCACCCGTTACATTTTGGCAGTGGGTGGTAATGTATTTAGATCATAAGACTTTCTTTTTTCACAACAGTGCCACAGGAGCAGGGAAAGATATACAGGTAGTCCTCGACTTACAACGTTTCGCGTTTACGAACGCCCTCCCATTGAAAAGCATTGTTCGAGTTACGCGGTTTATGCGCCTTTACACCAAAAAATACAGTACCGAAACTCAGCGAAAATTTACAGGAGGGAGGGAGGAGAGTAGCCAGGCGGGAGGGGGGAGAGTAGCTTGACACGCTCAGTGGAAACTTACAGAAGACCTCATTGTTTGGACAGGCAGACCGGAGCAGAGGAGGTTAGGAGGGGCTAACATGCTAACAGACCTTACAGTAAAATTCTAGACTACACATGGAAAAGTACAGGAGACCTTATTGTTTGGGGCGAAGGTTTACGAGGCAGAGAGGCTACAGCTGAGCAACGAGCTATCATGCTAACAGACCTTGCTGTAAACGCTGTGGACCGCATGAAGCTGCAGGAAGCTGCAGAGCTCGGAGGTGCACGAGCTAACATGCTAACAGACAAAGGAAGAATTCACCAGCTCCCAGTAAGAAATTAACTCTTTTTTTCCATTCATTATGGCTCCAAATGTACGTGTTTTTTGATAATTATGTAGGGTAATGTGTTAGGATAGGCTAAGTGCTTGGTAAAATACACTGTACGTATGAGGTGCCGTTTGGACGTATTTTCCGACTTACGTCAATTTTCGAGTTACAACGCAGGAACGGAACTCGTTGGTAAGTTGGGGACTACCTGTATTTGCAAAAAATTTAAAAACTGATATTTTGCTATGTTTTAAAAAACTTTTCGACCTGAGATCAGTCTCAATAATATGAAGCACACATTTTTTATTGTTCATTGTATGAATATAAAACTACCGGGTGTTAGCTAGCATGCTCTCTGCTGTGCAGAGGTTTGACAAGGAGGTAGGACAGATTTATGTTACTCACCTTTCTTTGATCTTAAAGTATGCACCCATGTCTCCGTGTCTGCCCTACACGGGCAGCTGTTTGTGTGTGTCTGCATAAAGGTATGATGAGATTAGGCTTCAGTGTGTGTGTGTGTGGAAACACAAGGGGACTGCATCATCTGGCCTCTGATCTCCAACAGCCATCAGGAACAAGAGGGGACAGTTGTGTGCTTTTGATCTGGCAGGGTTCACTTTTTTAATTGTCTTAAAGTCATCTTCTCTTGTATTTTAGTCATTCGGGTGCACAAAAGTGTTGAAATTGAAATGAAAAAATTGCCACCTTTTCCAATCTGACAAACACCTGCATCAGTCAGCTGTTATGAAGATCCTTTAATTTTGAGCAGATCTCCGTTTTGCTGCCAGCAGGCGTGCACGAATCACATCTGGGGATGTTCTGGAGTGTTTCATGCAAAGACTTGAGCAGCAGACCCTTTGAACTCTGTGGACTGTGGCGTGTGCTGTCTGCAGATCAGGCTTTATTACCACAGATGGCAACAGATCCCATTAGATTAGTTTCTGGGAACTTTGAAGACTGGGCGAATACCGGTACCTTAGATTGATTTGTTGTGTCCAGTGAACCGGACCTCGTCAGCATTTGCTTTCGTAAGTCCTGTTGCTCAGACGTCTTCAACTAAACACGTTCTTTAACCTTGAAGAGCATGGCATGCTGCGCTTGTAGCAGCTGATGTAACGTAAGCTGCTGGAAGCTCAGCGGTCAGAGCACTAAATTATCGTGTCTCGTGGAATATTTCACTATGAAACCCAAAAGGGGGTCATTTCAAGACAACGAGTGCAACAGTGGAGCTTGTTCTGTCATTATGAGTCATTTATCTAATTAATTTAAGATAACTAAACTTGTTTTCTTGAAACAAATTAATACACGTACGACCATTGTCTTGTGTTAACGGAAAGGTATTTCAAAATCATAATTAAGTTAAAACACAAGCTGCCTTATGTCCCCAGAGTTGTTCTCAGTGAATGTGTTGGGATTAGCTTTCGGCCACTGCCGCGCCAAATTTTAGTTCAATATTTGGTGAAATGACTCGGTTTTAGCTATTTTTGTGTTTGCTGAAGTAGATTTGTTGTAACAGCCATCTTGATTTGGGGGGACTTTAAATATAAATCAACCGATGGCTGAGTTCTTCATAAAAACGTGTCCAGTGGTAGCCAAAGTACTTTGCTAACAAACAGACACAAGCTTTTAACTTTTAATTAAATACATACCGGCGGTAACATGCACAAATACAGTAAATGTATTTTTTCAGAACAGTGCCTGTAACACAGCTGATAAAAAAAAATACAGTGGTCTACCAGGAAGTCATTGATCGCTACCCCCAAGAGAGTATTGGACAGCTATGAGCGCCTGGGTGTGACAAAGCTAAATGCTTTGGTGGCATGAAGCTCGTTAGCCCATTTAAAAAAAAAAACATAAATTAGCCGCATCATTGTATAAACCACGATGTTCAAAGCGTGTGAAAAAAGTAGCGGCTTATAATCCGGAAATTGCAGTACCGTATTTTCCGGACTATAGGTCGCGGCTTTTTATAATTTTTTCATGGCCTGCGACCTACAGTCAGGTGCGACCTATATATGGCTTTTTATAAAATAAGCTGATTTGTAATCATTTATTAACAAAAATTAAACTGAGACACACTCTTACAATAATGTCAGCTAACAAATATATATTTTTAGGTGTTTATCCTGCTAAAATTATTCATTTATTAAAGAAAAGTTCAGCTCAGACACATATTTGCTATAATTTTTTATCAAACAATTAATTGTTTTTAAGTGTTAATCTTCTTAAAAGCCTTGCTGTGCGCTCCTGTGGAAGAGACATTTGCAGCAGAGCTAAACACGGTCCACATTTTGACGTAGGTGCGACCTATATTCAGGTGCGACCTATACTGTATGGATTTTTCCAATTCTTTGGCAATAATTGGACAATGCGACCTATACTCGGGTGCGACCTATAGTCTGAGAAATACGGTATGTATGACATTTTTTTAAATCTCTTCAACAGATTAGAAGTTATGATCCGGAAAAGATTCATTCAACCTTTATTTAGTCAGGTTAATCTCAATACTGTATAAGATAAGACCTTGTTTTAACTTTGACGTTGATTTGTGACCTTGACATAGGTGCGTGGATGGAAATTGTACTCAACTCTTCGCCTATAGATGAAGTTTATGGACAGATGGATGGAGTTACAGCAGTCCCTCGATTATCGTGGAGGTTACGTTCCACGCACCCCCACAATAGGTGAAAAACCGCAAAGTAGGAACACTATTTTAGTATTTATATATCTTAAGGCTTTATAAACACTTTCCACACTCTTGCAACATTCTAAACTCTTAAACCTATGTATTTTTAAACACATACTGTATGTATATGTGTAGTACTGCAGAATTTTACTCACCAGCTCTGCAGAACAGCAGCTCAGTTCTGACGTAGTGAACATTCACGTCATGTGACTGATCAGCTGTTTCCGCTGTAACATCGCTAAAACTAGTTGGCATGACAGAATAAATACAACTTGCCCGATAGCAACACATTCCTGAAATATTCTCTCCATTTTGCCGAGATGTGTGGTTCGGTTCCTGTTTTCAACCGCTACTTCCTGTTTACTGTAGACATGCGTAACGCTGACGTCTGACGTAATGCCGCTTTGCGTGGCCTGGTGGATTCGCTTCACGCCAGTTGATGGAAACACTTCTGATTCGCATTGATTTTTATTTACATTTTTGCGAATTTTCAAAAATTCGCTCAAAATTCGAATTGAAAATAGATGGAAACACGGCTAATGTCACCGTAATCAATGGAGGGAAGAAAAGTCACAGTTACAAGGCGTTTCCTAGCATTCAGAGTTAGACATGATCCATTTCTGAAAAAGAAACCCAGTTTAACTTTCAGTTTCCTTTCCTAGTTTTCCACATGGAGCTTAAAAGATAGATGCGAATCGACCAAGATACCCAAATATTTATAGGAATCAACAAACTCGATTAACGTTAACAATCGTTGAAAAACCGCGAAAGTCAAATCGCAAAGAAGCAAGAGACCAACGTGCACCATACAGAAACCTGCTAAATGTATAGACTTCCAGCTTTATGCTTTTCTGGTTGGCTCACTATGAGAAGGTGCTGCTTATAGGCAAAGGTGGGCTCCAGACCGCTAGGGAGCGCTAATGCGCTAATCCGCTTATAGCGTACCTAAACAATCGGTTAGCTTAACAGCGGATTAACTAACTTTTATAATTCATACGCGGATTTGCGCTATTTTTATTTAAAATGCAGTACCGCTAATAACTAATTATCTATCAGTAAAAACGAAAAAAAACTTATTTACTGGCCCGGACGACTGCTAACAGACCATATCCTGTCAGCGCCGGATGTGGTCCGTGACAAAAAAGCGTCCCCTCAGTCTCTTTACTAGAGCGAGCGCTCTCAGTTAGCAGCCAGTGTGTTACTCTGCAGCCTTATTGCTTGTTTTCGAAGAGTCAGACGAAGAGTTTTTAACATGGAGGGTGAACTTATGGATGTTTCTCAGCGGCCTACGCGACGCGTCTGGATTTTTAAAAGTATTTCGCCACTGCCCTCTTCAAAATGGCGGCCGCGACGGCCACAGAAGATAAGGACTTTCCATGAAAACACGGTAAAAACAATTATTTCTTTGCTGAGAAAAAATATATTTCTTATCTGACTTTATAGCACAAGGTTTTTCTGAGCTTAACCGGTTCAAATGGTCAAATCTGCTGGATTAAAAAAATTATTTCGCCAGTTGCCCTCTTCAAAATGGCGGTTAGCGTGTTAGCATTAGCGTCCGCTAGCATTGGTAATACATAAGTGCTTTTGAAATTGTGGACCTAAATAAATCAATAAGTGCTTTAGAAATAGCGGAACTCATTTTTGGATTAGCGTTGCCCAGCACTGCTTATAGGACTGTTTGGTGCAGCTCCTCAGACTGAAGGTCTGTTGGCTAAAAGACGAAACGCTTGAGCAGAAGAACCTGTCCAGAGGACCTGACTCATCCTCGTTGGGTTTGCTTAGGAAGGTCCAACCCGTCAGAACTCTACTTTCTACTCCGGATGATTCAAAGTTAAACTCTGAAGCTGAAAGTGTGACCTACTTCACACTAGGGGTGTGAAAGCTTTTGCATTTTATTAGCCGAGTTTTGCATTGTGAACCTAACACCTGTAGTAACAAAAAATAAAATAAAATCACTAACTAGCGCCTCACATCAAAGGCGTATTTCTCTCACTCTGCTGGACCCAACTTCAAAGTGTTTTCCCAAATCTTTTTCTTTTTTTCCACAACCAGCTGTAAAACCCCGATGGAGGCGGAGACCTCTGTTCCCTTCTCCTCCTGGCGGTGTGGAGTTGCCATGGTGCTCAGGTGGTGTTGACACTGGAAGGTGTAAACAGGAGAAGAAGGAGCAGGGAGGTGGTGAGGAGGAGGGTGGAGGAGTCACACATGCTGAGGCTCACAACAAACCTTTGTGGTACAGTGGGTCAGTGAGGCCGGAGGGTCACAGGTTCGCTCCCTGTACGCAGCTAAACACTCAGAACTTGGGCTCTTATTACAAATGATTTTTTAAAACTGATAATGATGACTAGCTGGCAATCACGCGGTGTGTTTATCTGTTAGCGAAATATCTTGTGAATCAAAGAATAAAATAATCATTGGATTATTTTAAATAGATTTAAGACGGCCGCCACAGCCAACTGACCTTAGACAACAGAAAAATGGCTTACATTAAGCCAGCTCTACAAATGTTGAGCTAAAACTCGGAGTGGCAGTAGCAGAGCATCATCAACACATGTTTTATTTTTTTGCATTGCCTGTATGTCCGTTAGCAAAATATCTCAGCAACCACTTGATAAATTTTATTGAAACTACAGGTAGTCCTCAACTTACGACGGAGATCCGTTCCTGCGCCGCGTCGTAAAGCGAATTTCGACGTAAGTCGGAACATACGTCCAAACTGCACCTTATATGTACAATACTGTACTCACGGGCGGCCGTGGCGTAGTGGTAATGGCAGTCGTCCCCCGATCGGAAGGTTGGCGGTTCGAATCCCGGTTCCCCACACCATGTGTCGTTGTGTCCTTGGGCAAGACACTTAACCCCGAGTTGCTCCCGGTAGGACTGGAAAGCACCTTGCATGGTAGTCTGCCGCTACCGGTGTATGAATGTGTGTAGCATTCAATGTGTGTAGCACTTTGAGATTTTCACTAATGAAAAGTGCGTTATAAATTGAATTCATTATTATTATTATTATTATTAATACTGTATTACCAAGCACTTAGCCTATCCTAACACAGTACCCTACATAATTATCAAAACACACATACATTTGGGAGCCATAATGAATGGAAAAAAAAAAGTTAAGCTCCTACTGGAATGCTGGTGAAGCCGTTTCCTCCGTTCCTCCTCCGTACAGTATTCTCCATTAGTTTACGTTGTAAAACCGCCGTCGATAAAACAGCTACTTTTCCACAGCTGCTGCCTGTTTCTGCCAGCTTGGTCCAACAAGTTTTGTTTTGTTTTTTGAATGTCCAGAGGACCAGACTTAGCTTTTTTAGAGAGTACAGGGCAGTATTTCTCTGCCGCTACGTTTAGAACGTAAAACCGGAAACTGGAAACTGCGTAACTTGGCTTTTCAAAATAATTTCCCCCCCCAAAAAAAACGTTTTTATTTTATTTTATGGGGGATGTGTGTTGTAACCACGAAACGTCGTAACTTGAGATCGTCGTAAGTCAAAGACTACCTGTATTATGAATTAATCATTGCTTGACCATGTAGAGTTCATCGCCTTTTGGAGTTAATGGCAACTCAAAGATGGCCACTGCAGCTAATCGACATCGGTTAACACAAAATGGCTGTAACTTGGTCAATTTTACAGATATTGAGCTGACATTTGGTGTAGGAGCTGATAATCACTTGCTCAAAGCACATCTTGTGAGATCTCATAAAGGAAAAAGCACATTTGATGTTCACAAAGCTTTGGATTTCAGACTGTAATTTGTTCCTCTGCTGTTTTGGAGGCACCTGAGAACCATTTCTTCGTTGATAAATAGGATGATAACTAATAGTTATTAATTAATGTTCCTACTCCTCAAGTCCAGTCAGTGATCATTGTTTTGTACAGGCTGCTAACAGCTGGGCCCTGATCTTTGTTTAGTTTTCTGATCGCGCCTTGGTCCGATTCTCGTTTTACTGAGCCGTTAAGAGCAGGGGTTCCCAACCCTGATCCTTGAGGAACACCATCTTGCATGTTTTAGTTGTTCCTCTGCTCTGACACACCTGATTTTAATTAATGGGTAATTAACAGGCTTCTGCAGAACACGAGGAAGTAATTAAACCACTGAATCAGGTGATATAAATATGGAGCAGGGAAGCAACTAAAGCATGCAAGATGGTGTTCCTCAAGGACCAGGGTTGGGAACCACTGGTTTAGAGGATGTGTTCCCCTGCAACATAAAAGGAAAGGACACGCGTCTTTTACGAGTCTTCAAAGCTGCACAGCCACATGAAAGCAAAGAGCAGCGTATCGGAACAGGCATTTTGTTCCCGGTTCTAGCCGACTGGATAAGAACCAGACCCGGGCTCTGGTGTCACTCTGTGTGGAACTCATTTCCTGGCTGGTATCGCTTCATATGGCTTTGTTTATTCTGGACAGGAACCTTGAAGAAGAAAGAGCAGCAATCACAGGAGGGCTCAGCAGCTCAGCCACGCTGACCACCACTGACGGCAGTTATGCAACTGAGAGGGGCTACTCTCGGTCAGAACAAGGGGGTGACACGTTCAGTTCAACAAGCTCAGGAGAAAAACAATCTTTTTTTTGTTGTTTTTTTACATGACTAGTTCCTGTGAAGCACAATTCGAAAGTGGCACCTACTTTCAAGAGGTTTGGTGAAAGAGAACCCATTCAACATTTTTATTACCAAAGACAAAGGTAGAGCGATAATGTTGCCAGTGTGTCAAAACTCACAATTGGGTAACGTCTACAACTTGGCCACAACAGTAACGCAATTTTAGCAAATACAAAAAAAAAACTAGAGTTGGTAGAGCTGTTGCTTCTCAGCGAGAAGGTCGCCGGTTCAAATCCCAGCCTGGGACCTTTCTAGGCGGAGTTTGCATGTTCTCTCCATGCTGCGTGGGTTTTCTCCGGGTGCTCCGGTTTCCTCCCACAGTCCAAAAACATGCATGATAGGCTGAATGGTAACTCTAAATTGTCCCTAGGTGTGAGTGAGAGAGTGAATGGTTGTTTGTCTCTATGTGTCCCTTTGACTGAAGAACTGTCCAGGGTGTCCCCCGCCTCTCGCAGTGACTGCTGGATATGAGCAACAGTGACCCCCGCGACCCAAAAAGGAAGAAACGGGTAAAAGATAATGGATGGATGGATGGATGGATGAGCTGAAATCATGAGTGGTAGTAGCTGAGACTTAAAGGTTCACTATGTAATTTCTGCAGAAGCTGGGACTTAGAAAAATTTTCATCAGGTAAAAGCATTCTGCTCCCTCCCCCTCAGAGCCATATATGACTCTGAGGAGGAGCCACAGTCCGTTCTCTGTTGAACTTGAGTTCTGCAGCTCCGCCCCCTGCTGTGTGTCTGCTCGGAGCGCTTCAATATTCTGTGATTATATGTTAATAAAACGTTTTAAAAATATAATAAAACCATGAATCACTGGTCCTACAACACAAAAACCAGCAGAAATCAGCAGAGGTTCACGTAGCAACGTTGGACATGATTTAATTCGCTCGTGACTTCCTCGTTTCTGTCAGTGCAGGAATGGAATTTCTGGAATGCTCCACCTCCTCTGCATGTCCTGTCTCTGCGCTGCAAAGTTCTGTGATTATATGTTAATAAAACGTTCTAAAAAATATAATAAAACCATGAATCACTGGTCCTACAACACAAAAACCAGCAGAAATCAGCAGAGCTTCACGAAGCAACGTTGGACATGATTTAATTCGCTCGTGACTTCCTCATTCCTGTGAGTGAAGGATGAAGCGATCACTTGACTTTTGGCAAAAAAACAAAATAAAAGTCCAGCTCTGGGATGAAGAAGGGATATTTAATACATTTGTGTCACATACAAAACAGTCCTGCATCGCTTTGCAATCCTTTGAATGAGAACGAGCCGCGGCGCTGAGGCTGGGACAGGCGGGGGCGTGGGTTGGGGCGTGACAAACAACTCTGTTTTTATTGGCTGGTCATTGTCCGGGTCACTCTGTGTTTTTAGTGTTTTTATAAATGCTGATAGAGAAGCAAGGGGACTATAGTTTTTTTCAGAGATTACTTTGTCTAACATCAGTCTGTCAGTAGATAGTGACAGAGTGAAGAAATCATGTTAAAAATATATTGTTAGAAAAGTTACAGACTGCATTAAAACTTACATAAAGCAGCTTTAATTCCCAACACATATATTTTCCGCCATACACGTCGCACCGCTTTATAAGTCGCATCAGTCCGAAAATGTCTAATAAAGTGGAAAAAATGTAAATACGTCCCTTCACCGTACAAGTCGTATCTATTATACGTCACTGCTGGCGCGTCGCATTTGTTACGCGTCACCGCTGACAACCCGGAACTGTGGGACGGTGTTGTGCCAAAAATCGAATGGCTGCCAAATGGCGGCCATGGAAGCGTGCACGGGAGGACTTTAACAAGAATTTAACAAGATTAACACTTAAAAACAATTGTTTGTTTGCTCGACTTTATAGTAACGGTGTGTCTCAGTCTACCTTTTGCTTATTAAATGCTTTGACGGTCAAAGCAGATGTATTCAAAATTATTCGTTGCCTTGGTGCTCCAGAAGTGCGCAGACAGATATGAAATCAGGAAGGAGGAACGCTGCGTATTTCTTCAAAATTTAACAAGATATGTACCTAAAACAATTATTTGTTTGCTCGACATTATAGTAAAGGTGCGTCTCAATTGAACTATTACTTAATAAATGCACTTTATTAGTCAAATCAGCTGCATTATGCCGGGGCGTCGCAGCGAAATGTAACTGATTTGACAGTTGCTCCAGGCGAGCTGGACGAAGGTGGCTCTCTCTGACAAGCTGATTGTGTCATTAATCGTTACTTTTAAACTATTACATGACACAACGGCATGCCGTACTAATCAAGTGCCAGCTAGCAGCTGAAAATAGTAGTGTTCAATATTTTCACTGTCATAATGAATGAAAACGGTCATATCTCGGCCAAAAATTGGTTTATAAATATGGGAAAAAACCAGTGCTGGGCAGCGCTAATCCAAAAATTAGTTCCGCTATTTCTAAAGCACTTATTAATTTTTTTAGGTCCGCAATTTCAAAAGCGCTTATGTATTAGCAATGCTAGCAGAAGCTAAATGCTAACACGCTAACGTGCAAATGGCGAACTACTTTTTTAAATCCAGCAGATTTGACCATTTCGTGAAACGGTTAAGCTAAAAAAAAACTTGTGCTATAAAGTCAGCTAAGAAATATATATTTTCTCAGCAAGGAAATAATTGTTTTGTTGTAAAGTCCTATGCTTCTGTGGCCGTCGCGGCCGCCATTTTGAACAGGGCAAATGGCAAACTAGTTTTTTAAATCCAGCAGATTTGACCATTTCGTGAACCGTGTTTTGTTGTAAAGTCCTTTGCTTCTGTGGCCGTCGCCATTTTGAAGAGGGCAAATGAGGCGCTGACGCGTCGCGTAGGCCGCTGAGAAACATCCATAAGTTCACCCTCCATGTTAAAAACTCTTCGTCTGACTCTTCGAAAACAAGCAATAAGGCTGCAGAGTAACACACTGGCTGCTAACTGCTATAGAGAGAGCGCTCTCTCTAGCCAAGAGACTGAGGGGGACGCTTTTTTGTCACGGACCACATCCGGCGCTGACAGGATATGGTCTGTTAGCAGTCGTCCGGTTGATTTAAGAGCTCGTAAATAAGTTTTTTCGTTTTTACTGATAGATAATTAGTTATTAGCGGTACTGCATTTTAAATAAAAATAGCGCAAATCCGCTTATGAATTATAAAAGTTAGTCAATCCGTTGTAACGCTGACAAATTGTTTAGGTCCGCTATAAGCGGATTAGCGCTTTAGCGCTCCCTAGCGGTCTAGCGCCCACCTTTGGAAAAAACATTAAGTTGCTTCTGTGTTTTTTTTTTTTCATTCAACGTTTATTTAGACAGGCTAATCCCATTGAGCCTTGAGGAATCATTTATATAAGAGAGACCTGATTTAAGTCGCAGGCATGTAAATTATGCAAAAAAACAAACAAAAAAACTTGGATTTATAGGCCGGAAAATACAGTAGTCTAAGCTTTGAATGGAAGATCTCACAATTTTACATAAAGTTATTCACAAGGCTTGACCAAAATGGCTAAACAGTAATGGCTCAACATTAAATGATTGAAGTCTGAGGCTGTAGCATGAAAGGCGGTACGTTCTGTTCAGAATGCTAGGCTGAGAGGTTTTCAGGGAAGAGTGTGCGTTTGCATTGAGAGCTGTGCTGATGAGTCTGCAGTCAGTGACGTGGGGGTGCAACTCTGCTGGGTCAGCTTTGCCTGTCACCTCTCTGTTGGCTCAGCACTTTCAGACCTACATCTTCCACGTGGTCCAATCCTCAGAGACAAACGCTACACTGAAGTGGACATAATAAGTCAATATTTAAGCAATACACGTTATTAAAAATGGATCTGTAGCTTTAAAAATACATTAAGGACTTAGCGTTCCTTGAAGGAACAGATATCAGCCCCACCTTTCATGGCAGAGTGTTCATCTTAAACTGAAAAGTGATTGCTGATTTGGTCAAACCTTTAAAACAACTTTATGATTCTTATCAGACTGAATTCCTTCCCAATACGTATAATTTGTTTTAATATAAAAACAACAAAGTATAATAAAATTAGTTTTCTTATCAAACTTTATAAAGATAATTTATGTCACGGACTGCTCTTTAAAAGTCAACACTGTTAAATGTGTGTTTTTAATGTTCGAACACTAGATGGTGTCCGGTGTATGACGTGTTCGTCTGTCAGCTCCTCAGCTGTGGGCCACACACACACACACGCACACGCACACACACACACACACACACACACTCTCTGGGATCTAACGGGCAGAAACATCTGGACACACGTGCAGCTGAAAGGCAGGAATCTGCAGGCGGCCGAGCTGCATCTTCACCTCGGGAATTAAAGCTTTGTGTTTACAACCTGCTGGGTTTTATGCACTTCAGGTTGTGATCATCGTTGGTTTTGTTTAAAATGATGCACCAATATTGTGTGATATGGAATCATTTTTTAACGCAAGAATGCTGAATGCGCTTGTTGAAATTTAATTAATTAATTGTTGACATCACAACGAGCAGAAGTTAAAATCAGCAAAAGAGTTACTAAAAGATAAAATTTGAAAAACAGCAGCAGCGAGCTAACTCATCTCAATTGTTGCAAAAAGCTAAACATACTAAAGCAGTACTGTAGCTTAAAGCAAAACATTTTTTGCTAAACCATTGATAAAAGCTAACATTTGCAAAAATAAAATAAAATCACAGCAGTGTATGGAAATGTCTTTTATTTACAGTGGCCCCAATTTAACAATATATGTTTGTTTTAGCAGAAATATAATATTCTTATGCCCCAGGGTGAACTGAAACTAGCTCACAAATACAGCATTCCCTCGCTATGTCGCACTTTGACTTTCGCGGACTTGCTCTATTGCGGTTTTTAAACGTAGATTGCACACGACACACGATTGACAACTTTAATATTACTCACATGATTGGGATGACACGGTATAAAAAGTTAACTAAAAATTATTTCGGACAGGCGTTACCATTTCCTAGTTTTCTTTCAATAAGCCTATGCTCTTATCCAAGTCCAAAGAACTACACTACCCAGAAGCCAACAGTGCTTCTGGCCGCTGCTTTCTGCTGAAATGGCAGTAATGGAGGGAGGATCTGTCTATGACGCTCACCGAACTGGCAGGAAAATCGCAAATAACCCTGAAGCTGAACTCATCCTTCAAGTTGTAGTATCTTCATGAGTACCTGGGCTGCAGTTGATCCAGGCTGAGTGTGACCCGGATCCTGGGGGCTGCAAGGATCAGACAGCGGCGGGTTCAGCCTGGTTCTGGTCGCCGCGGTGCTGGTCCGGACCCGGATCAAATCCTGGGCAGCCTCATGTGTGGAGTGCCCTTCCTTTAGCGGCAGCAGAAACATCAAGCTGGACGGGCGGTGGGCTTTGTCATGCTGCAGGGTAGCCGAACAGGAACAGAGCCCGACCGGAACCAAGCTGCTGGTCTGCAGAGCTGGTGAGTACCCATACAAAAGTTTGCAGTACTGTACAGTGCATATTCGCATGTTGGTCAAATTACGTAGGTTTAAGCGTTTAGAATGTTGCAAGAGTGTGGGAAGGGTTTATAAAGCCTTAAAATATATATAAATATTTAAATACATATATCTTTCCAACATAGTGGGTTTTCACCTATCTTGGGGGTGTCTGGAACATACCGTACTTTTCGGACAATAAGTCGCATCTTTTTGCATAAATTAGCAAGTCCTGCGACTTAAAGTCCAAAGCAAATAATTTATGTTCTTTTCCCCATATTCATAACCCAATTTTTGGCTGATCTGATGATTTCATTCATTCTGATGTGGAAAATATTGAACACTACCATTTTCAGCCAATAGAGGGCCCTCGACTAATAAGGAAAGCCAAGTCTCTCATTAATAGGTAAAAGTGGTTATTAATGAGCCACGTGGCTTGCCATAAAAAGCCACCTTCATCTCGCTCTGGAACTCCTGGGCGGCGCGGCAAAATGAAGCTGATTTGATCATTCAAGTGAATTTATTAAGGATAAGTTCATCTGAGACACACCTTTGCTATAATTTTGAGCAAACAAATAATTGTTTTTAAGTGTTAATCTTGTTAAATTCTTGTTAAAGTCCTCCCGTGCACGCTCCTGCGGCCGCCATTTGGCAGCCAATTGATTTTAGGCACAACACCGTCCTGTGTTTCCGGGTGGTCAGCGATGACGCATAACAAATTCGACGGGTCAGCGGTGAGGCATAATAGGTGCAACTTATAGGGCGAAGCAATGTACAGTATTTATGTTTTTTCTACTTTATTAGACATAGGTGGGGCCAAGATGGTGTAGAGGCAGGGCTGCCGACTTGGGACCCGAAGGACCCAGGTTCAAACCCCGGCCACTACACACCTTGGGGTGTCTATGAGTGCACACCTATTTCCCCAGCTCCCCGGGCGCTTTCTATGGCTGCCCACTGCACCACCTGGTGGTGGTTGGGTTAAATGCAGAGACGAATTTCGTCTTGTATGGGAAACATACACAGATGACAAAATGTGACATTTATTTATTTTTATTTATTTATAATTGGACTGATGCCTTTTAAGGTGGAAAGTACGGTAACCCCCGCAATAATCGAGGGACTACTGTACCATTCAATTCCATGTAAATAACTGGATAATGCAGAACTTACAGCAGTGTAAAGGTTTATAAAAGAGCTTTCACTCAAAGTCAAGTCAAAGTCAAAGTCAACTTTATTGTCAGAACTGCAATATGTACAGGACATACACAGAATTGAAATTGCGTTTCTCTCAGTCCCTCGGTGCAACAGTAACTATTTAACACTAGCTCTACCAGTTTTTGTCAAAATGACAATTCTACCTATGCAACCCATGGGATTGTCAAACTGACAAATTGAATTAGCATTTTTAAAGCCATTGGTATGTATATGAGGCCATTCCAATCTGTTGGCGGGGAGGAGGCCTTGGGGCATATTTATATAGTCAGGTAAATCCAGTGGTGGAGAAAATACTCAAACACTGTACTTAAGTAAAAGTGCAAATAAACAGACAAAAATATACTCTAGTAAAAGTAGAAGTACCATATTAATATTTTTACTTAAGTAAAAGTAAATAAGTACTTGCTTTTAAAAATACTTAAAGTATTAAAGTAAAAGTAATTGCTGAATGTATTACCTAATGCAATGGCCTACAATACCATAAAGTGTGTGATATATATATATATATATGATATATATATATATATATATATATATATATATATATATATATATATATATATATATATATATATATATATATATATATATATATATGTATATATATAGATATATATACATGTATATATATATATATATTATATGTATATATATATGTATATATATATATGTATATATATATATATATATATATATATATGTATATATGTATATATGTATATATATATTTATAAGTATATATATATATTATATATATACAGGTAGTCCCCGACTTACGAGCGAGTTCCGTTACAACGAGGCGCTCGTAACATGGAAATCTCGTAATTTGGAACGGCCGCCACGTGTCTCGTAAGTCCGGAATTTCGCTCGTAAGTTGGAACGGTTTTGCTAGCGCGACTACAAACACTCGTTTTTCATCGAAAAACCGCTTATGAGTGCATAAAAATGATCGGAAACGTGTGTCCACAAGTTTAGCTAACGGACTGTGGTGAAAAAACACAGAAAAACTCAGTATTTTTTGCGTTTTTTCCAAAAATTTGCCAGCTCGTAAGTCCGGATGCTCGTAGGTCAGAGCGCTCGTAAGTCGGGGACTACCTGTATATATATATATATATATATATATATATATATATATATATATATATATATATATATATATATATATATATATATATATATATATATATATATATATATAAATAGCTTGGTCCGCATTGCCGGCAGTAAGTCAGGCTCGTTTCCGGTAAAAGTTGGACTCCGCCAAGGTTGCCCTTTGTCACCGATTCTGTTCATAACTTTTATGGACAGAATTTCTAGGCGCAGCCAAGGTGTTGAGAGGATTTGTTTTGGTGACCTTAGAATCGCTTCTCTGTTTTTTGCAGATGATGTGGTCCTACTGGCTTCATCAGTTCGTGATTTACAATTTTCACTGGAGCGGTTTGCAGCCGAGTGTGATACGGCCGGGATGAGGATCAGTTCCTCCAAATCCGAGGCCATGGTCTTGAGCCGGAAAAGGGTAGCATGCCCTCTCCGGGTCGGGGAGGAGGTCCTGCCCCAAGTGGAGGAGTTTACGTATCTCGGGATCTTGTTCACGAATGAGGGAAAACTGGAGCGTGAGATCGATAGGCGGATAGGTGCAGTGTCCGCAGTGAAGCGGGCGCTGTACCGGTCTGTCGTGGTGAAGAGAGAGCTGAGTCAAAAGGCAAAGCTCTCAATTTACCGATCGATCTACGTTCCCACCCTCATCTATGGTCATGAGCTTTGGGTTATGACCGAAAGAACAAGATCTCGGATACAAGCGGCTGAAATGAGTTTTCTCCGCAGGGTGTCTGGACTCTCCCTTAGAGATAGGGTGAGAAGCTCAGTCATCCGGGAGGGACTTGGAGTAGAGCCGCTGCTTCTCCACATCGAGAGGAGCCAGTTGAGGTGGCTCGGGCATCTGGTTAGGATGCCTCCTGGACGCCTCCCTGGGGAGGTGTTCCGGGCATGTCCCACCGGGAGGAGACCCAGAGGAAGAGCCAGGACGCGCTGGAGGGACTATGTTTCTCGGCTGGCCTGGGAACGCCTTGGGATTCCCCTGGAGGAGCTGCACCAAGTGGCTGGGGAGAGGGAAGTCTGGGCCTCCCTACTTAGGCTGCTACCCCCGCGACCCGACCCCGGATAAGCGGAAGAAGATGGATGGATGGATGGATGGATGGATGTTTTTGCTACTTTTCTATTGTTTATTGTTTAATGTATGTGTTTCATTGGCCTCGAGGCTCAATAAGATTTACCTGACTAAATAAAGGTTGAATGAAAAAAAATAAAAAAATAAAATTCAGTGTAACATTATTTTTGATCAAAGCTTGTAAGAACCCCCCCCCCCACCTACAGAGCAGTCTCTGGTGAAAACAACTCTCTCTCTCTGTAGAAGCAAGTTGGAAATGCTGTTGGAATGTGTGGTTAATTTGTGGGGGATGTATGTAAATGAATGTTCTTTGTGTGAGGGGGATCTTTTGTTTTGACCTACTGGAGAAGATTATGCTGGGAGAAGATTCTCAGGAGGGGATGTTTACCCAAAAACAAAGATATCCACCCCCAGGCTCATGACACCGTCGACCATCAGGTACTAATCAACCGCTTGTCTCAGCAGGTTGGCCTCCAGGGAGCTGTGCTTGAGTGGTTCAAATCTTACCTGTCTGGGAGAACTTTTTCTGTCATGATAGGTGATCTGTCCTCCTCTTCATCAACCCCTCTGACCTCTGGCGTACCACAGGGATCTATTCTAGGGCCAGTCCTCTTCTCTCTTTACATGCTGCCATTAGGATCAATCATCACACGTCATAACCTGTCTTTTCACATGTATGCAGACGATTTACAAATCTATCTGCCAGTCACTCCCAACCCCTCACCCAGTTCAAACACTCTTGTCAACTGCTTAAATGACATTAAGCACTGGCTCTCTCAAAACTTCCTCCACCTAAACACAGATAAAACTGAATGCATTTTATTTAGTGCTCCTGGTGACACCAACAACATCCTTCCCAGTCCCAGTGTTGGTTTTCCCCTCCCCCACTTCAACCCGGTGGTCAGAAATCTTGGAGTGCAGCTTGACTCCAACTTAAAGTTTGATAAACAGATCAGTTCTGTTGTCAAGACCAGCTTTTTCCAGCTCCGTCTGCTCTCTAAAGTAAAGTCATTTCTCAGCCGTGGTGATCTGGAGAAGGCCATCCATGCCTTTGTGACCTCCAGACTTGACTATTGTAATGCTTTGTATGTTGGTATTAATCAATCCTCCATCTCCCGTTTACAGCTTGTACAGAACTCTGCCGCGCGCTTTTTGACCAACACACGAAAATATGAACACATCACTCCTGTCCTGTCCTCTCTACACTGGCTCCCGGTTCAGTTCAGGATACAGTTCAAGCTGCTCCTGTTTGTTTTCAAAGCTCTGAATGGACTTGCACCTCTCTACATCTCAGAACTTTTGAAAGCCCATCAGCCCGGCAGAGATTTACGCTCTGCCAGTCAACACCTGCTGGAGGTGCCTCGCTCAAGGTACAAACAATGGGGAGACCGGTCATTTTCTGTTGCCGGCCCAAAAGCCTGGAACAGCCTCCCCCTTGAGCTGCGTGCCACCTCTGATCTGACTCTGTTCAAAACCAGACTGAAGACCCACTTGTTCAAAAAAGCTTTCAGTGTGTAACTTTTATTACTTTTGGTATTTTAGTATGTAGCATTTTTATTTCCATTGCCTTCTTTTATTGCTGTTGTTTCTTATTCTATTTTCATTGATTTATTGTTCCAGTTTATTCATCTTTTTATCCTGTTAAGCACCTTGGTCAATGCAAGGCATTGTAGGAAGGTGCTATACAAATAAAGTTTATTATTATTATTATTATTATAATGAGATACTATCTCATTAATTTGAGATACTATCTCATTATAATGAGATAGTATCTAATTAATTTGAGATAATATCTCATTAATTTGAGATACTATCTCATTATAATGAGATAGTATCTAATTAATTTGAGATACTATCTCATTATTTTTAGATACTATCTCAAAATGAGATACTATCTCAAAATAATGAGATACTATCTCATTATTTTGATATACTACAGTATCTCATTATTTTGAGATAGTATCTCATTATTTTGAGATAGTATCTCATTATTTTGAGATAGTATCTCATTATTTTGATAGTATCTCATTTTGAGATAGTATCTCAAAATAATGAGATAGTATCTCATTATAATGAGATTCTATCAAATTAATGAAATACTATCTCATTATTTTGAGATAGTATCTGGTTATTTTTGAGATACTTCTCATTATAATGACATACTATCTCATTATTTTGAGATACTATCTCATTATAATGACATACTATCTCATTATTTTGAGATACTATCTCATTATAATGACATACTATCTCATTATAATGACATACTATCTCATTATAATGACATACTATCTCATTATTTTGAGATATACAGTATTTGGCTCTTTTTTTTATTTATAGAGTGGCGGAAATGGGCTTTCATAGAGATTAACCGGAGGGATCTTGTCCAAACCGTTTTAAACTCGGATGATGAACAGAGGCTCAGCAGCTGTTGTGCGTCACTGCCAGCTGTTGGGCAACACTGGAGCAATTTGCGTGTAGGAAGTGTCTCACCTGCAGCACATAGTCCAAGGCCAGGTGCCTGAAGGCTTTGCGGCTCAAGATGAGAGCCTGTGCGGCCTCCTCCGCCTCGTGCACCTTGTTCCTGTGTGCTTGTGCGTTCTTCACCTGGGCCAGCTCCATGTCCTCACGCACTCGATCAAACTGCTTCTTGGTGTCCTTAAACTTACGAACATCCCTGATGAAAACGGTGGAAGAGACACTTCAACCATCAGGCTGTTTAACTCACAAACAAACAGAGATTAGGAGAAAATATTAACTATAACTTGAAAAACGTGGGAATCAAATTCACCCCTAAAAGCTAATTCAGGCACATGTTTGCTTGATCTGAATGTATAAATGTTTGCATGATACAATCATCATGAGACGAGTTTACATTTGCGAAATTATTTACTCCTCATGGTTTTATGTAAACCAACACTACAAACATTTATGGTTCGAGTCTTTGGGGACTTTCTCACCATCTTTACTACTGTGGTTTATAACTTAGCCAGGATGGTAAAGAAAATATTAAATTAATTATTAAATTAACCATTATGCTGTATTTTTTTGGTAACATTTGTCCTGTTGCCTCTTTTGGGTCTGCTTTCATTCATTCAACAAAAGGAACACAAGTAAAAAAAAAAAAAAGAAGATTTATTTTTGTTTCTAAGGTGTGGAACTCAATTTGAGTGAATTCAAACATCAACCTGTTAAAATAAAAATTAGGAAAAGTTATTTGAACGACCTACCGGTAATTAAATTTCCCTACAAAGATTATGTTAACCAAGTCCAGACAAATTCAATTACATTATTACCTCATCCTAAAGGATATATTTAAAATTGTGACAATGTTTTCTGTAAACACTATATGACTTTTTTGATCACGTAAAACAACGAAACATTTCTGACATTTACATCCTCAATAAGATGGTCTGGATTTTGCTTGAGTGTACCATAAAATGCTTATTTCAATCTTTTGTGTAAACCTGAACAGGCAACTCATGTTTTCTTCTCATAAGTGATGAGATACTCACTCTTTAATGAAGATATGGAGCTGCTGTTTGATCGACCTCTGAGCCTGGTCAAACAAAATCTGCAACAAGAAGAGGAAAAATAAACAGGAACACAAGGTTGTTAATCAGCGGCTTCCCCTTTTCTCAGCTTCTAACAGGGGCAGACACTTTCAGTTCTGATTATTACTGGATGAAGGAAAACTTTAAAATAAACCAGAACCTCAGTGGCCATATTTGTTTTCCATTTACATATTTTTTAACAGTATGAATAGAATATACTATTAGCAATAATTTTTCAATTTAATTAAACAACTGGAGGTCACTTCAAGACTCCACATTTGTTGTTTTAATGACCCGTGATGCAGAGAAGTTCAAGACCTGGTTCATATGCTGGTGTAGATTATCAGTCACTCAGGACAAAGTAATCTTTGCAAGTTGAATAGACTTAACAACTTATTTTTAATTTACATTTAGAAAATATTTAGCTTCTTATTCAAGAAAGTTTCTCAATTCAGAACAGAAAGACACAAAGTCTCCAGGTTATAAACAGTGAAAGGTGTTGATAATGAGGATTAGAACCCTGCAACTTCTGATACTAGATTAGGAAAACGTGTAAAAAAAGGTAAATAATAATAATAAAAATATAAATCTCACTGCCTTTATTTAACATTCTTAAAGATGTCCACATGTCTGTAGTAGCGGCATGTCACCACAAGATGGCAGTAAAACCCTTTCAGGTTATCCATGAGCTATGCCTGGCAGCAGAGGCAGAGGAAGGAGGAGGATGATGATGAGCTCCTACATGTGAGCACACTCAGCTGCTGTCAGACAGAAACACATTTCTCTTCCTGTTAACTGCACGATTCCCTCTCCTCCTCCTTCTTCTCTTCCTCCTCATCTTTCAGATTTCCCTCCATTTCCTGCACTGGGCAAGCAACTCTTCACCCGAGTTGGACAAGAGAAATTCTCTTAATTTCTAAAGTGCATTAAAAACCCAGAAGCTGCTACATCTGGCTGTATAAAATACAATACTGTACCACAACACCCAACCATCACTACTCACTGCCTCTCTCTCTCTCTCTCACCTACCCACACACACACACACACACACACACACACACTGAAAACTCTGTATCCAATGATCAATACTGGCGTTTGACACATTAAACTCTACAGAAAATCATAATTGATCCTCAACATACACACTGCAGATTTCAGGTTTAATTCATGTGTAAACCTCCATCTGACCTGTGTGGTCTGATAACATCAGGAAAACAGGTCAGAGATAAAAGACATTGTCAAGGTCAAAGGTCACATGTGACTTCAAAGGTAGCCTGAACTGAGGAAATCAAATGGGAGAGAGAGAGACCTTCAGTTTATTTTATAGATATACTTTTTATACTTTTTATACTACTATGCAAAAACTCAGGACAGTATTACACTCTTAGCCAAAAATACACTACACGCGTTACAGCTCCGCCCCGCTCCGGTCCGACCTCCGCAGCAAATACGCACCCATTATAATCAATGAGAGAATTTACACTGGCTCCGCACGGCGGCGGCGAGCTGCGGAGAGCGGACGGCAGTCCGTCAAAATTAGAAATTTTTCTATTTCTGCCGGACGCCGGAGCTGTGCCGGAGTCAACTTTTGAAGATTACGTCGCACCAACAGGAAAAGGAACGAGCACAACTTCCGTATTTACAAAATAAAATCACCACGGGCGGACTAATCCTAGCTCTATACGGATTTATTTGTACAAAAATGCTGTCAAACTATCATTTATGACTACGCCTACAAACGCAATACAAGAAATAAAAAGAAATACAAGAAATAAATAAAGTATTTTATTCTGAAATGTAATACATCACTTCCTGTTGCTCAAACCATGTCCTGTAGCTCATTTACGAGAGAAGATCAAGGCAGCAGTATCTACAGTTGTTCTCTTTCTTCCACCGAGTGAATTGTTTTGTTCTGACTTACTTATTTATCACTTGATTTATCGCGCGATCTCGCAATTCCCGCGCATGCGTCTCGGAGCGGCGCATCCACTCGGACCTGAGCTGAGCGCAGGTAATGGAAATTGGACTCGCACAGCTGCGACCTGCGGAGCGGGGCGGAGCGGAGCCGCGTGTAGTGTATTTTTGGTGTTATTATTTCATTTTATGCTTATGTTCATTAAATGTTTAGTGTTTTAGTGTTGGTGTAAATTTTCATACTTTTATACTACTATGCAAAAACACAGGACAGTGTTACACTTTTACTATTTTATGCTTATGTTTATTAAATGTTTCAGTGTTTTCGTGTTTAAATGGTTACTGTTGCACCGAGGGATTGAGAGAAACGCAATTTCAATCCTGTGTATGTCCTGTACATATTGCAGTTCTGACAATAAAGTTGACTTTGACTTTGAGACAGAGAGAGAGACAGAGACAGAGACAGAGACAGAGAAAGACAGACAGACAGACAGACAGAAAAAAACAATGTTGCTCCTGAGTACACATCTTCAACTCTGCCTTCACTTTCTGCAGATGATGTCTATTGATTATTGAACAGCAAACTGTTGGAACAAATGTTCAAATTAACCACTCACAGGTCATGCTTTTTTCCTTAAAAAAATAAAATTGCAACTGATGATAATGATTTTGTTCACAACGCTTTGTAAGACACATGATGCTAAATAGTTTAAGCGGCATCATTAAGTAAAAAATATAAAATAAGCATTAAACTACTGTAAGATATATGAGTCAGGTTAAACTGACACACTTAATTACTTATTCAGGTTGAATAGTAATTCACGGATTCTATTTCTTTTCAGGATTACCATAACAGTTCTGTGATCATTTGTGATGGACAATAAACCAGAAAACCATAAAGTGACAATGGAAACGTTAATTATAGTTTGGCATGCCAGAGACACTGCCTTTTATTTAAAAAATAAAATCAACTAAAATTAACATCATTACACTTGATTGACTGATTTCAATTTCTTGCTAATTAAACTCGTCAGCAGATTAATTGGTGTTAATTTTAGTTAATAATTATCAAAAAACACATACATTTCAGAGCCATAATTAAGGGAAAAATAGTTAATTTCCTACTCTGGGCTGCTGGTGAAGCCATTTCCTCGTTCCTCCCTCCCTCCTCCGGATTCTCCATTTGTTTACGTTGTAAAATCCTTTACATCCAACCATAAAACAGCTACTTTTCCACAGCTGCTGCCTGTTTCTGCCTGTCCAGCTTGCTCCAACAAGTTTTGTTTTTTGAATGTCCAGAGGACCAGACTTAGCTTTTTTAGAGAGTACAGGCAGCTGTAGCCTCCACAGCTAGCAAAACGGGAAACCGGAAACTGCCGGAAACTG
>JBBPBX010014627.1:25168-36010 GCA_038048925.1 Garcialebias charrua
AACACTGGACCAGCTCTACACCCTCAGCAGGGTCCTGGAGGGTGCGTGGGAGTTTGCCCAACCAGTTTACATGTGCTTTGTGGACTTGGAGAAGGCATTCGACCGCGTCCCTCGGGGGGTTCTGTGGGGGGTACTCCGGGAGTATGGGGTACCAGGCCCATTGATAAGGGCTGTTAGGTCCCTGTACGACCGGTGTCAGAGCTTGGTCCGCATTGCCGGCAGTAAGTCAGGCTCGTTTCCGGTGAGAGTTGGACTCCGCCAAGGTTGCCCTTTGTCACCGATTCTGTTCATAACTTTTATGGACAGAATTTCTAGGCGCAGCCAAGGTGTTGAGAGGATCCGTTTTGGTGACCTTAGAATCGCTTCTCTGTTTTTTGCAGATGATGTGGTCCTATTGGCTTCATCAGCTCGTGATCTACAGCTTTCGCTGGAGCGGTTTGCAGCTGAATGCGATGCGGCCGGGATGAGGATCAGTTCCTCCAAATCCGAGGCCATGGTCTTGAGCCGGAAAAGGGTAGCATGCCCTCTCCGGGTCGGGGAGGAGGTCCTGCCCCAAGTGGAGGAGTTTAAGTATCTCGGGATCTTGTTCACGAATGAGGGAAAACTGGAGCGTGAGATCGATAGGCGGATAGGTGCAGCGTCCGCAGTGAAGCGGGCGCTGTACCGGTCTGTCGTGGTGAAGAGAGAGCTGAGTCAAAAGGCAAAGCTCTCAATTTACCGATCGATCTACGTTCCCACCCTCATCTATGGTCATGAGCTTTGGGTTATGACCGAAAGAACAAGATCTCGGATACAAGCGGCTGAAATGAGTTTTCTCCGCAGGGTGGCTGGACTCTCCCTTAGAGATAGGGTGAGAAGCTCAGTCATCCGGGAGGGACTCGGAGTAGAGCCGCTGCTTCTCCACATCGAGAGGAGCCAGTTGAGGTGGCTCGGGCATCTGGTTAGGATGCCTCCTGGACGCCTCCCTGGTGAGGTGTTCCGGGCACGTCCCACCGGGAGGAGACCCAGAGGAAGACCCAGGACGCGCTGGAGGGACTATGTTTCTCGGCTGGCCTGGGAACGCCTTGGGATTCCCCCGGAGGAGCTGCTCCAAGTGGCTGGGGAGAGGGAAGTCTGGGCCTCCCTACTTAGGCTGCTACCCCCGCGACCCGACCCCGGATAAGCGGAAGAAGATGGATGGATGGATGGATGGATATATGTATATATATTTTTAATTCTTTTATGAAGAAGCGTGTCGTAAGTAACCCCGAAACGTCATAAGTCGAGGACTACCTGTACTGTCCATCAGTCCGTGCATGTATTGAGCATGATAACTTAAAATATAAGTGAGGTACCGACTTCCTTTTTGATGTGTGGCTGCATCTAAGCGAAAGAAAGGTTCCTTTCAAAAATGGGGTTGCCACGTCAAAATCCACGATGGTCACCGCCATAAATATGTGCAAAGCAGCCACCCCTATCATTTGAGGAAAATATGTTTTCTAGTTTTTATATTACTTAAAAGTACTGGTATAGTCTCCTCAGATGATTGGGGTGGCTCCTGGGGTGGTTGAAGCTTAACGAATGGTGGCCAAGGCCACCATTAGCAACCCCCTGGCTCCGCCATTGCACCTGGTGGATGAAATTGCTCCATTTGCTCCACAGGATCCATCACTCTGCACTGCCTCGGACAAACAAATTAAAACAAAAAACAAAAAAACTCTCTTCTTATACCCATTGTACTGCCTCTTATACCCAGTGTACTGCCTCCCCACTTGAATACCTTGCACCAAAATCCTTAAAGGTTTCAAATCCAGTCAAGAAAACACTCATCTTGAAAACTACTAGCATTCACTTTACAAACCTCTCAGCGATGGGGGACATCGGCGTACCACTTGTTAAAATTTGTCTGCCAACACACTTGACTTCAAATCAGTCATGTAGGTTGACTTTCCACCATCTCTGCTTAGAAAACATTTTAAAGTTAAACAAAACCTCCAGCATGTCTCTCCATCTGCGGAGTCTTGCAGCGAGATCAGTGAATGTTCGAGAGTAAACACGGTGTCTCGTCACGGGGTTCAGTGAGAGAGTCTGCCCGCTTATTTCTTTGGTGTCTGACCAGACGAGAAAAGCTGTGAACAGACAGATTTACGGTCTTCTCGTCCTTCTCCCTTCCATTAATAACGTCTGCAGGACGAGGTGTCAGTGTAACTCCTGAGTGGAGGACTGGGACACCTTCATTCAGAAGTAAAACTAGGTAGAGAATGAAAGCAAGGGAACATGGGTAACGAATGAAGGCTGACTCTATTTAGTCTAACGAGTTGTGTCTTCTGAAAGAGGTGGGTCATGAGACAGAGCTCTGAACGTCTCTAAAGACTGAACTGTTTTTATAAGAGAAAAGAAGATCCCGTCAGTCTGCTGTAGCCAAATAAAACACTTTCATTTGGACAAAGTTGAGCTTAAACAGGATTAAAATGACAAAGAGATCGGAATAAATATTCCAGGAAAAGAACACGACAGAGAAATAAAGGAGGATCAACAGTTTTGATCGTGTTGGATGTTGGATGTGACCTACTGCTCTAAACACATCTGCCAGTTATTTTGTTGTTGTTGTAAAAATCTTTGTGCGCGCCCTTCAGCTGATAAAATCTATTTGGTTTATGTAGATGCTTAGACAAAAGTTGAGTCCCTCTTGTGCCAAATAAATCTCAAAATAGAACAAACTTCAGGACAATATTTTTAAAATGTACTTTAAAGGGAACTGACATGGCCGGTCAACAACAGCTCAACTTATCAGAGAGGTGGAACGCACCGTTACAGCTTTTCTCAGATCTGATGGTTGATCTCATACAGAACATGAACACTGTTTCAGTCCACACACAGGAAAAAAGTTTGTTTCACAGTAAAGTTTCCAGTTTGTTAGAAAGGTTTTGAACTTTTTCTGAACTTAGACAAAGTTTAGGNAACAACAGCTAAATTATGAGCTGGTTAACATACTGGCAGAAGCAATAAATGCTAATCGCCTTCCAACTCCAGAACCTGTATTGTTCACTGGTGACCCTTTAAAGTTTAAAGACTGGCAGCTGTCATTTGAAATCCTGATTGAAAGAAAAAACCTTCCAAAGAACGAGAAACTTTATTATCTCAGAAAGTACCTTGGTGGACCGGCAAAAAGAGCAATTGAAGGCCTTCTCCTAGTGGGCACAGACGAAGCATACGATTCAGCTTGGAAGGTGCTAGAAAAGCGTTTTGGAAGTCCATTCACCATAGGAAAATGTTTCAGAGACAAACTTAATAATTGGCCTAAAATAAACTCCAAAGATGGAAGTGAGTTGAGAGAGTTTGCTGACTTCCTTAAGACTTGTGAAGCTGCAATGTCACATATAACAGCATTAGAAGTTCTCAATGACTGTATGGAAATTCAGAAACTTTTGCTAAAACTTCCAGAGTGGCTGACTACAAGATGGAGCCGGACAGCTATGGAAATAACAAGAAGGGCTGGCGATGGTCACTGCACACAGCTACTGAGCAAAAAAACTCACATTCTAAACACTAAATTTGAGTTATTAGGACTGTTGCTGTATTTGTATTTGTAATGGCTTGTTTGCACCTTCCTTGTAAATGAGATTAATACGGTAATCTCAATGGATTGCTTTTCTGGTAAAATAAAGATTTAAATAAAACTAAATAAAAAATCCACACAATATTTTTCTAATATTGATAGTTACGGTATTGTGTTCTTACATTAAAAACTTGTTTTAAAACTTGTGAACAACCACTAACTATCACATACATCTACGCCTGTAGCTTCTTAGCTAGCGGAACTGTATTGCACGCTGCTAGCTTGGCAGGGCGCCCTCCTTGGATAATGGTAAGGGAAACATTGAAAGTGGGCCAATTTTGAGGTACTGGTCCTTATTTACATTCAGGTTCTGAAATATGCCATCAAAAGGGCTTTGTTTACGTTGAATACGTACCTGCATTTTAGAAATGTGCATCAAAATACCAGGGAAACTATTTAAACTGCACAGTTTGATAGTTCAGGAGAACCGTTTTGGTTTCATAGTTTGCACAGAGTACCTTTGAGGCAGGAACGTGCAAAAACAAAAACTTACTCTGGATAAAAATTAAATAAATAAATAAACATCTGCTGTGATGCTTCGAATGTTTTCTAAAAATCTAAAACCTTTACAACTGGTACAGCTGTTGTAGTAAAAACTAAAGGACACTTTTAGCCAGGCAATATTCAAGTCTCCTTTACTGACTGTAATAATCAGTTAAAATACATCAGTGTAACGTTTACTTACCCAAACACTGAATACCGTCTAAAGCAACCTGAGTGGCATTCTCAGCAGAATACAGGATCACTCCAGCACAGTCCTGAAAAAAACAAAAGACCATAACATTAAATCAAGGCCGGCCCAAGGCATAACAAAGTGGCTGCTTAGGGCCCCGGGGCCACTAGGGGGTCCCCATGTGGATTTTTTTTTTTTTGTAATGATTTCTATATGATTCTATTTTAATATTTTAAGTTCAGCTTTTGCAAATTGTTGCATACATTTATATAGTTTTAAGTACTACTCATTCAAATTTGAACTTATTTTTTAAACCATTTTACAAGGTTTCAAGTAATTGTTCATTTACATTATTTAAGTATTTCCTTGATATTTTATCTTTTGTTTTATTTAATTTTGTCTGGTTTTGCCTGTTTGTTGTTGATCTTGCACTACAAATTATTTTGAACATTACTGTTGCAATTCTTTGGAACCAAAGATAATAAACCAGATGCCACTTTTGCTGTAAAATACATTGCAGACTGGTGTTTATGTATTTTGTTACTTTTAGTACCACTATGATATATAAATATAGGACAGGGCTGTCAGAGTTGCAATGAGTTTATGTTAGGAGGTGAATGATCTGATCTGACTGCAGTAATCCACATTTATTAGCAGAAATAGAGGGCCCCAAACAAAACTTCGCTCAGGGCCCCATGGAGGCTTGGGCCGGCCCTGCATAAAATAACAAAACAACACAGTGCACGAGCCTCAACTTCAAAGACTTTATCTGAAATAATTGCACAAAATGTTTATTAGTTTAAAAAGTGAAACAAAAATATGTCTTTAACTTTAATCAGCTCATGACAAAGCGTTTGTGGTGTTTTGACAAGAAACACAAACTACTTCCATCACCGTATGATGCCTTTAAAGCTCCCAGACTGGAATTTAAATGTCTGGATTCTTTAGCACTTTGTTTTCCATTAAACGGAAGACGAGGATCAGAAGAGAAACATTCCTACCTTTGAGCTGGAGTGTCCTTTGTCACAAGCTCGGGCAACGTTGTAAAGGTACTGCCGACAGGCGCTCAGCCTGGTGTACATGTCGGCCATCTTCCCCTGCATCAGCTACGAAACACATCCGATCAAATTTTATTAACTTTATGCACCAATCCATAATATTGAATTCTCAAACTTAAAAGTTGAGTTTTGACAGTCTAACCTGAAAGTGTCCAATCTTCTGTCCAAAAGCCTCTCTTACATGCAGGTAAGGAATAGCAGCATCCAAAACTGCCTGCATGATGCTGAAAAACAAGATTTACAATCTATTTCAGCTTGATTTAAAAACTATGACTAATAGCAAAACATTTATTTTTTCAATGAAAAAATTGAGAAGCTGCTTTGCGCTCACAACTTTATTAAATTTGTGATCCAACCTCTTCATTTCACAGACATTTTTAATCGCGCAAGACATTTATCTACATTTTAATGACTCGTCTTTACCCTACAGGTCCAGCAGCGAGCACGAGCCTCTCCACATCTAAGCCGCTCATCATCACGTACACGCCTTTGTTCAGAGAGCCCAACACGTTCTTCTCTGGAACAAACAGGCGTCACGAAAAGTTTCAGTATTTACGAGAATTGAACGACGAGTACAAAATCATTATAGTAGCGTGAATTTTTGTCTCTTACCTGGAATCTTGCAGTCTTCAAAGATGAGCTCCGAGGTGTTGGATCCTCTCATGCCGAGTTTATCGAGTTTCTGAGCTGTGGAGAACCCCGGCATACCCTAAAGAAATAAACATTTTAATGCTACAATTTTTATTTTATTTCCTGTATTTTGTTTTGTATTAATTCGACAATCAGAGCAGGATTTATATATCTCAAGGTGGAGACAGGCGGATTTACCTTTTCAACAATAAACGCAGTGATCCCTTTTTGATGCGACTCGGGATCTGTCTTCGCATAAACAATCAGGACATCAGCATCCGGCCCGTTTGTGATCCAGGATCTGTCTTCGCATAAACAATCAGGACATCAGCATCCGGCCCGTTTGTGATCCAGAACTTGTTGCCATTTAGAACATAGTAGTCACCTAGGGAGTAAATAGGAACATTAAGGCAGGCAGAACTAATAGCTTAAACAAGAATAAAATGTAAGTGAAACATGTTAGAATAATCCCTCTCACAGTACAGGTAGTCCCCGACTTACGAGCGAGTTCCGTTCCTACGACTGTCTCGTAACACGAAATCTCGTATGTCGGAACCCGAAACACGTGTTCTCGTAAGTCCGGATTTTCGGTCGTAAGTCGGAAAATTTATGCTAGCGTTACTACGAACTAGTGCTGGGCGATATGGAAAAAAATCATATATCACGATATGGACTTTTTATATCACGATAACGATATATATCACGATATATACAACACGATGTGTGTGTGTGTGTACAGGAAAAATTTGGACCAAAGTAGAAAAGGAGTTAATAATAATAATAATAATGAATTTAATTTATAACGCACTTTTCATTAATAAAAATCTCAAAGTGCTACAAAGTGCAACAAAAGCAAAAATCAAATAAAACAAGTGATAAAATCAAGTAAAATTTGAGTTTCTACTTTGGTCCAAATTTTTCCTGCAGGTGGCGGTAAAACAACGGCTGCTAATAAAACCCACGAAGAAGAAATCCGCTCTGGAAGCTGGAGTAAACAAGGCAAGAAACAGAAAAGAGAAAACGTTGCGTTTGATTCCGGTTCTGTTGTGTCTCTGGTCTGTTTTGTATTGGTTAACTGGACCCGAGTTCGGACTCGGTTGGACTCTGGGTTCGTGTCCTCTGGACCCATTTTGTCTCCGAGTTTCAGCGGAGCGAAATAATGGAAGCTAACAAGGTGAGCTTCCCCCTCTTTTTGGTAAAAGTTCTTCTTCTTGGGCTGCCTGTGCAGCTGTTTCTCCTTGTTGTGACACCGGTTGAGATGCCCCTGCGTCTCGAGTTTAACAACGTAAAGCATGTGTCGCAAACCCGCGCGTGCGTCAAACATAAAGCAGCGCCGTCATCTTGCAAAACCACAATATGAAGCTTCTTTGCGACAGTTATTTTTTTATTCTTATTTATCACGATAGAGACGATAGAAGGAAAGTAGCACGATAGACACGTTTCTATCGTCCCCACGATATATATCGTCATATCGCACAGCCCTAATATCTATATATATATATATATATATATATATACTTATATATATATATATATAATATATATATATATATATAAATGGTAAAATAATTGTAAGTAAAGTTTAATACTCTGAAAAGTATAAAAGTTACAAAGAAAAAAAGTTGCAGCACTCGTCTCCTGTATGAAATGAATGTTCTCATGTATGAATGGCAAAAATAACAAATACAGTACAGATTATTTGACAAAAAAAGAGATTTCTCTGAGAATATTTCCCAGCTAAATGTAGCAATCCCTACAACAGCTGGACAGTTTAACATCTGCTGTTTAGACGAATACTAATAATGTGCTGAATCACTGGAATGTGTTTATAAAGACAGATGAGGAGAAAAATGGTCCTCGAACATTCATCAGTGGATGAAGTGATCGGAGTCGTTCCTACTCACCGATATCATCTCCTCCTTCTTGCACTGCTGGGACAGATCTTTGATGCCGTTAACAAAGAGCTTGTTGGCGCTGATGTAGGCCCTGCCAGCCTCAATCATCCCGCTGCACAGCTTCACCAGCTAACGAGAAGCCGAAAATAAGACATCACTTTTAACATGTGCCGTCTATTTAAAGATTTACACAATACACTGCAAGGATGTTATTAGCCACAGTCATGGTGGAAACCTCACACGGCTTCAGAGATTGACTAGTCGCATGTTTAATTTGAGAAGACACTCAAATTAGGAACAATCCTCATTGGAACAGGAAATCATAATGAGCGATCAAATGAGGGGGGTTAAAAGGGTGAAATGAAAGAGACAATCAAAGACTAATAACTATACACGGAGCAGCTGGGATTACAGCAGCATTCACAAATACATTTTAAAAAAAACTTGAGAAATCTGAAAACAACAATCCGATAGTTTGTAACTTTCAGTTTATCGTTTGAAATCTTAAAAATCTTAACTTGAGTTTGGTAAGAGATGCTTCTAGACTAGGACACTCATGTTCAGCTTGTTTAATGTTTAGATTAAAATTTTATCAAGCCAGAGTAAGACAGAGCATCACTTCTTTAGTATTTTAAAATCTGTTTTTAGTAACTATTCAAATTAGAGCAGTTTTTGAAGGTTGATTAGTTTTAGATTGCAGAAATTCGTTTTGAATTGACCTTATTGTACTGAATGTTGTATTTTAGACCTACCGCCCACAACTTCTCCTTAATTCTCTGAAGTGAAACGGTTGTGACTCCTATCTGCTGTCCTATCTGTAAGACAATGACTACTCAGAAGCACCACATGCAACCTTCTGTTCTAAAAAAAAGGTCTGATTTATCCTTTTAAACGTGTGACTAAAATGGTCAAAAACAACGCAACAATGCAAAGTACCGGTAGCTTAAAATGCACATCGTTTTAAAGTACAGTACTTCAAACTTTGTCATACTTACAGTAAGTCATTTTCCATCTTCACATATGTGCCCACTTACAAAGGAATCTTCTGATTTTTTTTGTTTAGAAACATAATTAAAGGGATGACTTAATGGTATACTACATGAGCAAACATCTTCTCATGTTTGCCACTTTTCACTTAATTTCTGGCCTACTGCTTTATTTTTAACGGCATACATTTCCTCACACAGCCGTTGTGCTTAAAAATGTGACCCCATGCATAAATTCTTCCACTCGATTTAGCGATATTTGTCTAAAGCAGAATAAAGTTGTTTTTACAGAATCTTGCAGCAAAAAATGTACACAGTCATCATTCACAGGATGTCAGAGAAAGTATTAGAATAATAAACCAAGAAACCTGCAAGCTGCTACATGAGCATAAATATCACATATTTCCTTTAGATATTGGAATTTTATTATATAATTTTAAAGGCTTGTTCTTTCATTACAAGTGGTAACACAGACACGATGACAACAGTACTGTAGTTTGAGCCCCTGGAATAGAAACACACTGGAATGGCCAACCACAGTACATTCTAATGAGGTGAGAATTTATCCCGCCATTTTGGTAAGTGCTACGTGCCGTCCTTAGTTACTGTCATCATGAGTATCTGAGGGGGGAAATTCAGAAAAGATGCCCAATGTTTTGCTGTCAATTTTATGAAATATCTAAACTTGAACTTTAAAAAAAGTTGTACAGTACAGTTTATCTTCTTTTCCCTTTGAAAATACTAGTCTAACACACTGAATTATTATATCAATTATATCAAAATCTTACTTCTAACCTACAAAGCTCTCAACAACCTAGCTCCATCTTATATTTGAGATCTTATTGTTCCATGTTTTCCTAACAGAGCACTTCGCTCTCAGACTGCAGGCTTACTCATGGTTCAGAGTTTTCAAAATCAGAATGGGAGGCAGATCTTTCAGTGATCAGGCTCCTCTCTTGAGGAACCAACTTCCAGTTTCTGTCTGTAAGCTGACACATTGTCCAGTTTTAAAACTGGACTTAAGACTCTCTTTTTAAATAAATACTATAGTTAGGGTTGGCTTGTTATGCTGCTATAGGCTTAGACTACTAGAGGACAAATTGACCTAATTTCCTTAAATGAATTGGTAAAATGGAATAGTTTTCATTTGATATTATTTCTATCTTAACGTGGTGCTTGACCTGCCATTGTGTATCTGTTCCTCCTTCCTGTTCCTCTCAAACCCAGCCAGTTGAAGCAGATGGCCGCTTGTCCTGAGCCTTGTTTTGCTAAAGGTTTCTTCCTCATGAGGGAGTTTTTCCTTTCCACTGTCGCCTTCATGTTTGCTAAAGATGAGAGTCTGTGATGGAGTTAAACACAAAGCAGTCTGCTCCTCCGATAATTACTGTATTTTCCAGTGTATAGGTCGCACCTTTTTATGTTTTTTTTCAAGGCCTGTGACCTATACTCAGGTGCGACCTATATATGGCTTGTTATCACTTTCGGTGAAACAAATTTTTAAATCCAGCTCATTTCACAATTACGTTCATTTATTAAGGAAAAGTTCAGCTCAGACATATATTTGCTATAATTTTTATCAAACAAATAATTGTTTTTAAGTGTTAATCTTCTTAAAAGCCTTGCTGTGCGCTCCTGTGGCAGACATTTGCAGCAGAGCTAAACGTAGGTGCGACCTATACACCAGAAAATACTGTAATGTTATTAACTAACTTTATATATATGAATGTTTCTGTTCAGTGCCCTGAGAAGACTTCTGTTGTGACTTGGCACTATTGGGGCAGCTGTGGCTGAGTGGTTAGAGCAGTCGTCCTCCAATGGGAGAGTTGGGGGTTTGATTCCACCACCAGTCACTTACTGAAGTGTCCCTGAGCAAGACACTGAACCCCTCATTGCCTCTAATGTGTGTCCTATTGGTGTATGAATGTGATAAAGCACTGATTATTCTCTGTAGAGATCTAGTAGAGTGTTGTATGAATGGGTAAATGAGGACACAGATTGTAGT
>JBBPBX010014628.1:0-18750 GCA_038048925.1 Garcialebias charrua
GTTGTTGATCATTTCAACAAATACATTATTTGGATGTTTTCTAAAAATAAATTGACATTGGTGGCACCATAGTGGCACAACTGGTAGAACTGCTACATCTCAGTGAGCAGATTACCCTAGTTCAAATCCTGGTCCAGAGACCTTTCTGGGTAGAGTTTGCATGCTCTCTCCATACATGTGTGGGTTTTATCTGGGTACTCCAGTTTCCTCCCACAGACCAAAAACATGTATGATATGCTAATTAGTTACTCTAAATTGTTCCTAAGTATTACCCCGGCTTTACACTGCACGCGGCTCCGCCCCGCTCCGGTCCGCAGGTCGCAGCTGGACGAGTCCAATTTCCACTGCCTCCGCTCCGCTCAGGTCCACCTGGATGCGCCGCTCCGAGACACGTGCGCGGGAATTGCGAGATAGCGCGATAAATCAAGTGATAAATAAGTAAGTCAGAACAAAACAATTCATTCGGTGGAAGAAGGAGAACAACTGTAGAGAGACTGCTACCTTGATCTTCTCTCGTAAATGAGCTACATGGTTTGAGCAACAGGAAGTGATGTTTACATTTCAGAATAAAATACTTTTTTATTTATTTATTTCTTGTATTGCGTTTGTAGGCGTAGTCATAGTCATAAATATAATAGTTTAGTCATAGAATAGTCATAAATGATAGTTTGACAGCATTTTTGTACAAATAAATCCGTATAAAGCTAGGATTAGTCCGCCCGTGGTGATTTTATTTTGTAAATACGGATGTTGTGCTCGTTCCTTTTCCTGTTGGTGCGACGTAATCTTCAAAAGTTGACTCCGGCACAGCTCCGGCATCAGGCAGAAATAGAAAAATTTCTAATTTTGACGGAGTGCCGTCCGCTCGCCGCAGCTCACCGCCGCCGTGTGGAGCCAGTGTAAATTCTGTCATTGATTATAATGGGTGCGTATTTGCTGCGGAGGTCGGACCGGACCGGAGCGGAGCCGCGTGCAGTGTAAAGCCGGGGTTAGTGAGTGAGTGAGTGAGTGAGTGAGTGTTTCTATGTGGCCCTATTGGGTACCCTGCCTCTCGCATAATGATTGTTGGACATGTGCACTAGAAACCCCATGACCCAAAGTTGAAGAAGCGGGTAAACTATAATAGATAGATGAAATAAATTGGCAGTGGTGCCCTGAAGTGGGTCAGCTGCTGTTAGACATACTGGCTGTGGGCAAGAGAGAAAGTCAGAGGCATTGATGCTAGGAATAAATCAGATGGTTTGTACACAATCAGTGTTAGATATGGACTTGTGCAATTATTTATAGATCAAAGCCCTCGTGAATAAATTATTTACTAGCTAAATAAAGGAAATAATTATCCTTAAAAATCTATAATATAATGAAGTCCAAATGCCAATGGTCAATATACAGTATCCATTCAATTGTCCAACTTTGTTCTGAAATATTTTTAACAAAATAAATGTGACAGCTTAAATTTACCAAACTGTGATGGGACATCAGTGATAATGTACTATGCATCACCACAGTCGTACTTTGTATTTGTATTTCTTGTTAGTTTCTTTTACTGGTGTTGTAGTCCAGTTGCGCCACCGTGGGCAACACGGCGGCGCAACTGGTAGAGCTGCTGCCTCTTAGCGAGAAGGTCCAAGATTCAAATCCTGGTCCGGGGGCCTTTCTGGGTGGAGTTTGCATGTTCTCTCCGTGCATGCGTGGGTTTTCTCCGGGTGCTCCGGTTTCCTCCCACAGTCCAAAAACATGCATGTTAGGTTGATTGGTAACTCTAAAAATTGACCCTGGGTGTGAGTGAAACAGGTCCCTCTTGTAAATGAGTCCCCGTGGCTCAACGAGGCTAGCCTGTATAAATAAAGGTTGAATTAATGAATGAATGAATATAATGAGGTTAGATTAGTAATTAGGGCATAATTTTGTGAGAAAAGGGTTTAAATGAATGAGCAAGATAAGAAACTACCCGATTACATCCCTTTAATTTAGACCATATGAAATATTCCACTAGACAAAAATATTTTTGTTTGAATGTAATTTAATTTGCTTTTTGGAGTGTTGTATAAAAATTTATCAAGGTCAATGTCAAGGTGTCTTCATTGTCATTCTTTGTCATTCATTTATGGTTTTGGTATTGTTTTAAACATTTTCTTTTAGATATTTAATACATAGACAACAACTGATTTTTCATTATACTCAAAGAAATTAAAGCAACTACCTGTCAGATTTGTATTTGGAATAAATTAGTAATTGGATATTCTACTGTAATGATAAAAACATGTCACCTCTCTGGTGGGGAAGGAGCCTGAGCTAGTGTGTGAGGTTGAGAGGTTCCGACTAGAAATAGTCGGACTCACCTCAACGCATGGCTCTGGCTCTGGAACCAGTTTCCTTGAGAGGGGTTGGACACTCTTCCACTCTGGAGTTGCCCCTGGTGAGAGGCGCCGAGCAGGAGTGGGCATACTGGTTGCCCCCCATCTTGGTGCCTGTACGTTGGGGTTCACCCCGGTGAACGAGAGGGTAGCCTCCCTTCGCCTACGTGTGGGGGGACGGGCTCTGACTGTTGTTTGTGCCTATGCACCAAACGGCAGCTCAGACTACCCACCCTTTTTGGAGTCCTTGGAGGGGGTATTGGAGAGTGCGCCTCCTGGGGACTCCCTTGTTCTACTGGGGGACTTCAACGCTCACGTGGGCAATGACAGTGAGACCTGGAGGGGTGTGGTTGGGAGGAACGGCCCCCCTGATCTGAACCAGAGTGGTGTTCTGTTATTGGACTTCTGTGCTCGTCATGGATTGTCCATAACGAACACCATGTTTAAGCATAAGGGTGTCCATATGTGCTCTTGGCACCAGGACACCCTAGGTCGCAGTTCGATGATCGACTTTGTTGTCGTCTCATCTGATCTGCGGCCGCATGTCTTGGACACTCGGGTGAAGAGAGGGGCGGAGCTGTCAACTGACCACTACCTGGTGGTGAGTTGGCTCCGATGGTGGGGGAGGATGCCGGTCAGACCTGGCAGACCCAAACGTATTGTGAGGGTCTGCTGGGAACGTCTGGCAGAGTCTCCCGTAAGACGGAGCTTTAACTCCCACCTCCGGGAGAGCTTTGAACACGTTCCAAGGGAGGCGGGGGACATGGAGTCCGAGTGGGCCGTGTTCCGCGCCTCTATTGTCGAGGCAGCTTATCGGAGCTGTGGCCGCAAGGTTGTTGGTGCCTGTCGTGGTGGCAACCCTCGAACCCGGTGGTGGACACCGGCAGTGAGGGATGCTGTCAGGCTGAAGAAGGAGTCCTATTGGGCCTTTTTGGCTTGTGGGACCCCGGAAGCAGCTGATAGGTACCGGCAGTCCAAGCGGCATGCGGCTCGGGTGGTTGCTGAGGCAAAAACTCGGGCGTGGGAGGAGTTCGGAGAGGCCATGGAGAATGACTTCCGTACGGCTTCGAGGCGATTCTGGTCCACCATCCGGCGTCTCAGGGGGGGAAAGAGGTACGAGACCAACACCATTTATGGTGGAGGTGGCGTGCTACTGACCTCAACTCGGGATGTTGTGAGTCGGTGGGCGGAATACTTCGAAGACCTCCTCAATCCTACTGGCACGTCTTCCACTGAGGAAGCAGAGCCTGGGGACTTTGGGTCGGGTTCTCCGATCTCTGGTGCTGAGGTCGCCGAGGTGGTTAAAAAGCTCCGCGGTGGCAAGGCTCCGGGGGTGGATGAGATTCGCCCGGAGTTCCTTAGGGCTCTGGATGTTGTAGGGTTGTGTTGGCTTACGTGACTCTGCAATATCGCGTGGACATCGGGGGCAGTTCCCTTGGATTGGCAGACTGGGGTGGTGGTTCCCCTATTCAAAAAGGGGGACCGTAGGGTGTGTTCCAACTATAGGGGGATCACACTCTTAAGCCTCCCTGGTAAGGTCTATTCAGGGGTTCTGGAGAGGAGGGTCCGTCGGATAGTCGAACCTCGGATTCAGGAGGAGCAGTGTGGTTTTCGTCCTGGTCGTGGAACACTGGACCAGCTCTACACCCTCAGCAGGGTCCTGGAGGGTGCGTGGGAGTTTGCCCAACCAGTTTACATGTGCTTTGTGGACTTGGAGAAGGCATTCGACCGCGTCCCTCGGGGGGTTCTGTGGGGGGTACTCCGGGAGTATGGGGTACCAGGCCCTTTGATAAGGGCTGTTAGGTCCCTGTACGACCGGTGTCAGAGCTTGGTCCGCATTGCCGGCAGTAAGTCAGGCTCGTTTCCGGTGAGAGTTGGACTCCGCCAAGGTTGCCCTTTGTCACCGATTCTGTTCATAACTTTTATGGACAGAATTTCTAGGCGCAGCCAAGGTGTTGAGAGGATCCGTTTTGGTGGCCTTAGAATCGCTTCTCTGTTTTTTGCAGATGATGTGGTCCTATTGGCTTCATCAGTTCGTGATTTACAGCTTTCGCTGGAGCGGTTTGCAGCTGAGTGTGATGCGGCCGGGATGAGGATCAGTTCCTCCAAATCCGAGGCCATGGTCTTGAGCCGGAAAAGGGTAGCATGCCCTCTCCGGGTCGGGGAGGAGGTCCTGCCCCAAGTGGAGGAGTTTAAGTATCTCGGGATCTTGTTCACGAATGAGGGAAAACTGGAGCGTGAGATCGATAGGCGGATAGGTGCAGCGTCCGCAGTGAAGCGGGCGCTGTACCGGTCTGTCGTGGTGAAGAGAGAGCTGAGTCAAAAGGCAAAGCTCTCAATTTACCGATCGATCTACGTTCCCACCCTCATCTATGGTCATGAGCTTTGGGTTATGACCGAAAGAACAAGATCTCGGATACAAGCGGCTGAAATGAGTTTTCTCCGCAGGGTGGCTGGACTCTCCCTTAGAGATAGGGTGAGAAGCTCAGTCATCCGGGAGGGACTCGGAGTAGAGCCGCTGCTTCTCCACATCGAGAGGAGCCAGTTGAGGTGGCTCGGGCATCTGGTTAGGATGCCTCCTGGACGCCTCCCTGGTGAGGTGTTCCGGGCATGTCCCACCGGGAGGAGACCCAGAGGAAGACCCAGGACACGCTGGAGGGACTATGTTTCTCGGCTGGCCTGGGAACGCCTTGGGATTCCCCCGGAGGAGCTGCTCCAAGTGGCTGGGGAGAGGGAAGTCTGGGCCTCCCTACTTAGGCTGCTACCCCCGCGACCCGACCCCGGATAAGCGGAAGAAGATGGATGGATGGATGGATGATAAAAACATACTTCAAATACATATTGATCAATTCAAAGAATTCAGTTAATTTAGTTTTGTAACATCATCATTTAAATGTACATTGCTATACAGACCATGATAGGTGGAGAAATGGAAATAGGAATATATTTTGATAATAAATTATAGGCAAACATTTCTAAAAAGTTTATGTAAATCACTACAGTAATTAGTATACAAAGTTTTTGACATGTTAAAACCGTATTGAAGAATATAGTGCTGCTAATTTGCTGACACTATGATTATAACCTTCAAAAGACAATATTTTTATCAGTTTTTTAGAATAGTTTTAATTTTTGCTTAATCCATGTGACCATTCATTTGTTAAAAAAACTTTTAATATCAGGCAAAACATGGGTTACTATGTGGTCCTACTTATATTTTCAGTTTCTTTTTAATGATTCTTTTATTTGTAACAGAAGAGGTTTAACTTCTCATCCAAAAAGCATTCTCTATTCCAAGAGGGTGAGTGAGCAGGTTTAAAAAGCCTGAGATAACATCCAACATGCCTATGTAAATTTGCAAATCGCACCCCCCTCTTAACAGTAGGGGGTTTGCTGGTGAAGATTCTCAGTCATCCAGGACATGATAAAATCAGAACAAGCGCTCAATACAAAAACAAGTAGGGGGTTTCTTAAGGCCTTTGTTAGACTAATCCCAAGATGAGGCTCCTCTGAGGCCCCAGGGCAGGTTCCCATTGTCATTGTCACATTGTTCTATACACTCCCACAAGGGGCAACAGTGAGGTATACACAGATTTTATGGGGAGACGAGGGGAGAAGTCATACACATACACAAAAAAACCTATTTTGATGACTTTTTGGGACGTTTGAGATTTTTGGTTTAAAATGCATTTTGGAGCATGCTGAATGCGATTATATGGTTTTCTAATTGGGGACCGTGGTTTTGGTCCCCAATTGCCAAGGTGTCCCCAAATGACTGGTGTGTAAACGTGTTGAAGACCCCAAATGGGACATAATCAAACGCACACACACACACACACACACACACACACACACACACACACACACACACACACACACACACGCTGCGAGCCTCCATGAGGGAGGCGGGGCTACTGAGCTCAGGCTGATCCTCGGAGCTGCAGGAGGAAGTGACAGCGCTAAGGAAAGTGCAGTGATTCAGTTATTTTTTTCTCTTGATTACATTTCTGATCAAGGAAGGCTTTCTCTGGCAATGAGCTCCATCGAGGCAGAGAGACTTTTTAACACCGAAAGCCGGCGACAAGGAAGACTTGTAGAAAAAAAGTTGTCTTTGTTCAGAAGGAGTGGCTCATGGACTTCATTTATTTATTCATTTTTATTTATTCATTTTACATTAAAAACCAGAAGAAAAAAAAATATATCACATATTATATGAAAGAATACGAAGAAATCTTATTTTATCTGCCCCTTTTTTCAAAAACAAAACAAGTTCAAACAATCAAACAATAATTATAAGTAACAGCAAAAAGAGTAACTTTTCACAATCTACAAATATCTAGAACATTAAAAACTGAACTGAAAGTTTTAGTATTTTGTTCACAATTTAGTTTTGATCATTTTTTTCAAACATAGCACAGTTTACATTTTTAACATAATTTCCAAAACCAGTCCACAATTCAACTCCCCTGTATTGAAATAAACCGTCCCTTCAAACTAGTTCTATACCTTGGCTTTGCAAAAAGTACACTTCCCTTTAGACTAGCAGCTTTCTCTCTAAACAAAATACATTTGAACATTTGTGGGTTATATTACTAACAAAATATTATAGTCCACCAAATCATAAAACTTCAGTACTTTGAGTTTTTTTAAATAATATATTAGATAGATGACAGTAAGGCTTTCTTGTAATAATTCTCACAGCTCTTTTCTGTAAAATAAAAATAGATTTTGTTATAGTTTAATTTAATTTATAAGTAAAGGTAACACTAAAATAATTTTTTTCTCCAAATTAAATGTGTTTTTTTGTGTGATACAGTTTGTATGTGTAAAGATTGCTGATATGAGATTTTAAACACAACCCGTTAACTGCTGTCAATCAAATGGCGAATAAACTACTCTGTAGGGCTCATGTATTATAAAAGAAGAAAATAACGCTATCCAAAGTATCCAAAGCGCTGAAGAAGCTATGGCAGACAGAAGCCAAAACGTGGAGAACATTTTTTGTCTGTTTTTTTATTATACATGTGAAAAATAACTGCACAGTGCCTCACCAGCCATGAACCTCACCGCACGTCACTGGAGAGATTGAAAGGAAAAGTCAAAGAGACAGGGAGAGTTTGGAGTTTAGGAGGAATATTAGGAACTGAAGGTGATAGGAGGGATAAAATAAATTATATTAGAAAGTGTTGTTTAAATATTTACAAAACATTAATATTAAAAATAGAATATGAGGAAAGGAGGCCATGAGCTACACACTCTTGCTCAGTAGGTGGCGATATGCACCTAAACGCTGTGTGCAATCCGCCAATAAACTAAAAGAAGAGGAAGATTTAACAGTCCTTGTTTTCCGTAGTTCATTTTCAGATCCCTGTTATTACATTGTGCCATGCTGCCTGTTCATTGGTTTATTTTGGATTTTGTGATTAAAGATTCTAGTCTTCATCTTGATCCTGTCTTTCGTGTGTATATTTGGTTGAGTACAACTCACTGTTTCTTATCATGCTAACTTCTTTTCAGCATTCTGATGTCAGCTGTTGTTGACTGAGCACCTATTTTTGTCCTTCGGGATTACATGGAGCCAGTGGTCTCTTCTGCACTGTTTCCAGTGGTCAGTAGAGGCAGAGTACAGCCTGGACAGGTTGCCAGTCTATCACATGGCCAAATCATAACAAATGAGACACATCATTACTCACACTTGTACTCACAGCTTGTGGCATTAAAGTGAAACTGAACACAGGTTGAGACGGTAACTCCTCCCCCAGACCAAATTCAAAATTTCCCTCAAAATGGGCGTGTCGAGAGACAAGCAGGGAGGAGGTTGGGGTTGTCCTGTGTTCACGCCCCCTCTAGTGGTAAACTCCCACCCCTCCCCAAGGTTAGATTTCAAAATGGCGGATAGTCGCATCTTCAGTAAGTAAATGCCTAAACTTGTACTAAAATAACAGTTCTAAAATGTTGTTGCGTGTATTTAATCACACACAGCTTAAGCGTATGCTTCTGAACACAGAACACATTAAAAACATGTATTTAGCTGCATGGCATGCGTTGTACGGCTGTGTTTTTGTCTTTGTTTGGATCACAAGTGTTGTAAGCCAGCTGCAGTGACTTTAATTCGCCACATCTTATTACTTAGTACATTACAAAAGTAACGTTTAATAATAGATTTTATTTTAAAATATTGATTTGATCTACCCTTGTTTTTTTTACGTTTTGGCTTAATTTTAATATGCAACCTAGAACTGAACACGTTTTTTGAATTGACTATAAATGAGCACTAAACAGTGGTAAAATCTTTTGTTTTCCAAAGATCCGTGTTTAGAAACATTCTATAAGCTTGTATAATAAATATTTGTTAGCTTAAACAAATAATCAGTGGTGGGCAACGCTAATCAAAAAATTAGTTCCACAATTTCTAAAACGCTTATTAATTTTTTAGGTCCACAATTTCAAAAGCACAAATGTCTTATGAAAATTAGGGGAAGCTAATCTAATCCGCTATTTATATTCGACAATTGGTAGCCGGCAGCGTTATGCAATATTTGCACTACACTACCAACTGAAAAGTAACTAAAATGATCCTAAAAGGATGAAATTACAAAAATCAAAGGATTTATTTAATACTTTACGTACATATATTCTATTCGGCCACGAAATTAACAAAAAAGAGAATGATCTTTTAATCCCTAAGACCACTTTTAAATCTCAAATACACGGGCGTGTCGCCACCGCATTTATACATAAAAGTAACCAAAATACATAAAACTAACGACTCACCGTCGAGTGGTGGACACAAAACACACAATAAAATCCTCCGGCCGCGTTAATTTGGCTTGAAACAGCGGGGTTCTCTGCGGATTTATCCAAGTAACCCAGCACAACCAGCTAGCCACAGAGTTAGCGTCCAGTTCACCTCTGACCCGGAAGATGTCAAGATTCTATAGGCAGTCAACAGATTTAATGAAAAGTAACCAAAATACATAAAACTAACGACTCACCGTCGAGTGGTGGACACAAAACACACAATAAAATCCTCCGGCCGCGTTAATTTGGCTTGAAACAGCGGGGTTCTCTGCGGATTTCTCCAAGTAACCCAGCACAACCAGCTAGCCACAGAGTTAGCGTCCAGTTCACCTCTGACCCGGAAGATGTCAAGATTCTATAGGTAGTCAACAGATTTAATGAAAAGTAACCAAAATACATAAAACTAACGACTCACCGTCGAGTGGTGGACACAAAACACACAATAAAATCCTCCGGCCGCGTTAATTTGGCTTGAAACAGCGGGGTTCTCTGCGGATTTATCCAAGTAACCCAGCACAACCAGCTAGCCATAAACGTTAGCACCGAGTTCACCTCTGACCCGGAAGATGTCAAGATGGAATAGTCCATTTTTAGTAGGGGGATACAGAAATCGACCGGTTTTTGTATTGCATTTTAATGATTGTTTTCATCGTAACTATAATTATTTTTATGTTAAATGTACATTAACAAGCATGAGCAATGTTAGTGATGTAGGTGACTGGCCGGGGCGGGGCGGGGCCCCAAGCAACGGCATCATTTGCCTACATGGTAGATCCGTGTCTGTTCTCCCCTCTGCTCCCCCTCCAACCCTCCCTCCTCTCTGCTCTTTACGGTGAGGGAGGGGAAAAAGGCAAAACAAGCTGCTACGGAGCCAGCATAAGAGCCTGTAATAAGTTTATTCGTTTTTACTGATAGATAATTAGTTATTAGCGGTACTGCATTTTAAATAAAAATAGCACAAATCCGCTTATGAATTATAAAAGTTAGTCACTCCGCTGTTACGCTTACAAAAACGTTAGGTCCGCTGTAAGCGGATTAGCGCATTAGCGGTCCCTGGCATTCATTTGCCCACCTTTGCAAATACTGTATACATGTCCTATGTGTCAGCTAATCAAAACTGAGCACAGCTGGTAAGATTCCAAAGACTTTTTTAAAACGTTTGTTTTTATATAATGTCCGCCATAATAAAAGTAATAAATAAAATAATAAATAAATAAACAATAATTAAATAATAATATTAATACCTGCAGACAGAGGGTAAAGGTAATACCTGGTGAATCAGCTTTCATGTCACCTCCAAAGTGACATGTCAACATGTCTCCAATGAAGCTTGATGTCTGTGAAGCACGGCTCAGAGATTCCCTGGATGTGGAACGCCTCAAGGAAATAAAAAAGAACAACACATTTTAATCACCTTACAAACAAGCATACTTGAGAAACATTACTGTTTTCACCATGTTGATCTGTCAAACAGATGACCCAGTGCAAAATAAATACTGCTGCACAGAGCTGATGACCATGATACTCATTCACCAAGTACATCTTATTTTATAAATAACTTTGATCCACAACATTATTTGCAGCAAAAGAACACCGTGTCTAAAACATCGTAACTAGTACAACAGCTAAAATTAGCACCAGCTACTCTCCATTATTTTTGATGTCGCGGTCTTCCTTATCTGAGTTCATGAGAGTTCACACATACTGCGGTGTTCATAAGAAACACTAGATTTTTGGCATTTAAACACAACTACAATACAAACTAACGTTGATCAGCAACAGATAAAAACGCCACGACCTATGTGGGGCCACAACAAAGCAAAGCTGCAGGCCGCAAACACACAGCACATGAAGAACCTGAACCTGATCTGGGCATCAGAAAGGCCAAGAAGCAGTATTCCAGGAAAATAGCTCACCGTTTCAAGGACAGCAAGAATACACACAGTCTGTGGCAGGGAACACAGACCATCACAAACTACAAACCACCCCCCCAGACCTGTGACAGCTCAACCTCTACGCTGAATGAACTGAATGAGTTCTTTGCTCGGTTTGAGGCAAGTAACAGCACACCTGCACATAAACTCCCCCCCTCTCCTGATGGCCAGGTGCTGGCGCTGTCCTCAGACAGCGTAAGGCGATCATTTATCAAGATTAACGCCCGGAAGGCCTCTGGTCCTGACAACATACCTGGTCGTGTGCTGAAGGACTGTGCAGGGGAACTCGCAGCGGTCTTCACGGACATCTTTAACATCTCACTGAGCCAGGCCATCGTCCCCACCTGTTTCAAAGCCACCACCATCATCCCTGTCCCAAAGAAGGCAATGCCCGCATGCCTCAATGACTATCGCCCAGTAGCACTCACCCCCATCCTGATGAAGTGCTTTGAACGGCTAGTCATGAAAAGCATCACATCTGTCCTCCCTGCCTCCCTGGATCCCTTCCAATTTGCATACCGACCTAATCGCTCAACCGACGATGCCATCTCCTCTGCCCTCCACACAGCTCTCACACATCTGGACACGAAGGACTCTTATGTTAGAATGCTGTTCATCGACTTCAGCTCGGCATTCAACACCATCATCCCCCAACAGCTCATCCATAAACTGGACAGTCTGGGGCTGAACACCTCAATGTGTAACTGGCTGCTAGACTTCCTGACCGGGAGACCACAGACAGTACGGATCGGGAGTAACACATCTAGCACCATCACATTGAACACAGGGGCCCCACAAGGATGTGTGCTGAGCCCCCTTCTATTCACCCTGCTAACACACGACTGCACACCATCGTACAGCTCCAACCACTTCATCAAGTTTGCGGACGACACAACAGTGGTAGGTCTCATCAGCAACAATGATGAGACGGACTACAGGAACGAGGTGAGCCGCTTGGCCTTGTGGTGCGGACACAACAATCTCACTCTCAACGTGGAGAAGACAAAGGAGATTGTCGTGGACTTCAGGAAGAGGGATGCACAACATGCCCCTCTGACCATCAACAGCACCGCAGTGGAGAGAGTGGACAGCACCAAGTTCCTGGGAGTGCACGTCTCGAAGGACCTGTCCTGGAGCAGGAACACTGCAGCACTGGCCAAGAAGGCTCACCAGCGCCTCTACTTTCTCCGCAAGCTGAAAAGGGCTGGAGCTTCAACCCCCATCATGTGCACCTTCTACAGGGGTGCCATAGAAAGTGTCCTGACCAGCTGCATCACGGTGTGGTTTGGTGCATGTACTGCATCCTGCCGCAAGAGCCTCCAGCGCATCGTGAGAGCAGCTGAGAAGATCGTCGGCACCTCCTTGCCCTCACTGCAGGACTTACACAGCAAACGCCTCACTCGGAAAGCCCTCTGCATGGCAGGTGATCCCACACACCCACTACACAGCCGCTTTAGACTGCTGCCATCAGGGAGGAGACTGAGGAGTCTCCAGGCTCGTACCAGCAGACTGAGAGACAGCTCTGTTCATCAGGCAGTCAGAATGCTAAACACTCTGCCTGCTCTGCCTCCCCTCCCATTTGAACTGCCTTAACACAAAAAACTTTCTCACACATTACCACTCAACACAAAGTTTTTAACACTGGACTCTGTGTCATCAAACGGGTTATTCACTAAACTCTCGGTCATGTGCTCATTCAGTTTGCACTACTTCTCATATTTGCACTAATGTTTGTATTACATTACTGCCTATAGTCATACTACTGTTTACATTCACTGTTTACATTTATTAATACGGTTTACATTTATTACTACTGTTTTACATTTATTACTACTGTTTACATTTACACTACTTTTATATCTACACTACTGCTGATACATATACAGTATTCTCTGATTAGCCTTATCTAAGGATGCCAAATGTGCCTTATGTGCCTTACTGCATATGCCACTTTGCCTCTATACCAACATCAACTACCTCATACATATACTGTGTACATCAACTCATATGCTGCTGTGCCACTCTTTGCAAATGTCAATGCTAGAACCTTCAGTTTATTTTATAGTGTTACGGCTGCAGTGGTTTTTGCCTCTTTTTCCTGGTATGGTTCTGGAGACAGGCCTTCTGCAGATGTTTTGTGTTGCCCTGATTGGTGCACTCCTATTATTTAAGCTGCCATGCATGCAGCAGCAAGGAGGCTTTTCCTCCTTCCTCCTCCTTAGAACACCATTTTGGTTTGGATTGTACCTTATGGTTAGTGTTGGTGAGTTTTGTCTACAATAATCATTTTGGGTTTCTCATTTTAGGCATTAATTTATTCATTTATCTAGCAGGTATTCATTTTTCTTGGTTTCTTTGCTCTAAAATAATTTAATAAATACCTTTTTTAGTTAATCAGAAATCCTTGTGTGGCCTCCTTTAATGTTACCCCACCAAATAAGCCTGGTGGACGTAACATTGTGGGGGCTCGTCACGCTGAACTTTGTGGGGTTTTTTTTTCCTGCTTGGTTGTCTTGATTGGTTTTTTGGTCTGTTTTGGTCTTTCTTTTGTTGAGGTGTGTTCCTTATGTGTTTGCTTGGAGGTCCATGAGGATTTTGTTTGTTTTGGTGTTTTGTGGGCTTTCTTTTGAGGGGGGAGGAAAGTCTTGCTGGTTAAATAAGTGAGTGCTGACTGGTGTTTGTTGTTTTGGCTACTCCATTTTTAGTCGACCCTGTTTTTTGTTTTTGTTTGTTATTTTTGGGCTGGATTCTGGGCTGAGGGCACCGCCCTGGTTGCTGCCTGAGAGGTTTTGGCCTGGAGGGATTTGCTGCCAGTGGCATTTTGGTGCTTCAACTGCTTTGGCTACCTTGGCTCTTGGAGGAAGGCCTGAAGACTAGGCTAAGGTTAGTTAGTTTTTTTCACTTAGTTAGCTGTAGGAAAATGGAGATTTGCCATTTGTTTGCACCAGTCATGCATTCTTTATAGTGGTTGGACAAAGAATTTGGTAAAATTTGGTATTTGGTATTCTGGTTAAAATTTGGTATTTTGTATTCTGGTTGGACTTTGGTATTTGGTATCTGACTAGCTGTTGGAATTTGGCATTTGGTATCTGTCTAGCTGTTGGAATTTGGTTTGTTAAAAATGGATATTGTGAGTTCATTTTTGGCTTCCCCAACTTTAGAACTTTTGGAAAAGCTCACTAAGGAGCAGATTCGTCAGGTAGCTGAACACTTTAAAATTGATTTTGAAGCTGCAAAAGGATTGAGGTTACCCCAGCTAAGGAGTTTTTTAAAAGACTATCTTGTAAAATTGAATGTCTTTACTATTTCTCTTTCAGATGCTGATATAACAGACATGACTTCCGGTGGTGCAGATCCGTTAACTGGTGCCTCTAAGTCAGATGAGGAATCTTTGGATCCAACCGTAACTCAAGATTCTCAATTAATGTTTCAATTTAAAAGATCTGAGGTTGAAATGAAGTTTGAGTTGGAAAAGTTACGGCTGGCACATGAACTGGAAGAAAGGAGGTTGACACGTGAACAGGAAGAGAGGAGGTTAGCACGTGAACTTGAACTGGAAGACAGGAGATTAGCACGTGAACATGAATTTGAAGAAAAGAGGTTAGCACATGAATATGAGAAAAAGAAGTTAGCACAGGAAGAAAATGTGTTTTTCTCTTTGTTTGAGGACATGGCAGAGGACAATAACTGGAGTGATCCAGATTGCTCCATTCTACTACAAAGTGTGCTGGTGGGTAAGGCCCAAAAAGCTTATGTTTCATTGCCTTCAGCTGAAAGAAAGGTGTACAAATCTGTTAAAGAAGCTGTTTTGAAAGCTTATGAACGGGTACCTGAATATTACAGGCAACAATTTAGGAACTATAGGAAGGCTGAAGAACAGACAAATACAGATCTTGTCAGAGAATTAAACACACAGTTCTATCGCTGGTTATCAGCAGAGGGTGTGGATGATTTGAAATCCCTTTGTGAGTTGATAGTGTTGGAACAGTTTATGAACATTGTTCCACATCGGGTTGCCACTTATGTTAATGACCATAAAGTAAAAACTGCTGCTAAAGCTGCCATTTTAGCAGATGATTATGTTCTGACACATAGAGCTGTGAGGGATTATAATTTGGAAGATGGTCATAGCCCTAAGGAATCCCACCATGAATGGTTCCCTAGTAAAACTAGATGGGATCCTACTTTGCATTCTAAAGACAACTCAATTTGTAACTATTGTCGTGAGAAGGGACACTGGAAAAACGAGTGTCCTTGGAATTCAAAATCTAATCAAAGTAGGAGTAAACAAGATCATCGAAAATCTGTGGCTTTAGCCAGTGTTTCGCAGTCTCATTCAGTGGAGTCTACACCTCCAGCTGAAGTTGAAAGAGTTAGACCAACTGTTTTAGCTGCACCTGTTAACTTTAAGTCTTTTCCAGAACTGGACTGCACAGATCCCCTGACCTTTGAGAAGGATGTTGGACAAGACTATGCTCCTTTCATCACACAGGGGTTTGTTTCTTTGTCTGGCAGTTTAAAAAAAGTGGCTGTGAAGATTCTGCGTGACACTGGAGCATCTGAGTCTTTCATATTGGAATCTGTTTTGCCATTTTCTCCAGTTTCTGATACCGGTTGTAGTGTCTTGATTAGAGGTATTGGGTTGAAAACTCTCTCTGTGCCTCTCCATAAGATCTACTTGCAGTCGGAACTGGTTCAAGGAGAAGTAAATGTAGGCATTCGTCCTTCTTTGCCTGTGGAAGGTGTGTCTTTCATTCTAGGAAACAACCTGGCAGGTGGACGCGTGTGGCGAGATGTTGCACCTCCTCCGGTGGACCGAGCTTCTCCATCTGTTTCAGACGAATGTGCTCGAGACTTTCCTGAGGCATTTCCAGCTTGTGCCATCACTCGTTCTTTGGCTGAAAAGAAGGTTGAGTCTGGTAAACCTTTGGTTGAAAAGAAGGTTGAGTCTGGTAAGCTTGGTAAGAGGACTGCCTGTTTGCCAACTCTTCCTGTTCCCTTATCACTCAGTGAGTTGATTGCAGCCCAGCAGGAGGACACTACCTTAGCTGCTCTGTTTGGACACGTCCAGGCAGCTGAACAGAACACAAAAGTGTCAAATGGGTATTTTCTACAAGGACTGTTGGTACGTAACTGGTTGCCTTATAGTGACAGCGATGTTGTTGGTCCAGTTGATCAAGTTGTTGTTCCAATTAAGTTCAGAAACCTCGTTTTGAAAACCGCTCATGGAGAACTGACTGGCCATCTAGGAGTCAATAAGACTTATAATCAAGTGTTGCATTATTTTTGTTGGCCCCGTCTGAAATCAGCTCCACTTTTCCCCATACCTGCTGCTGATAACATTGTACAGGAAAGCACAGGGTTCAGTCCAAATGAGCTAGTGTTTGGACCTCAGGTGCGCAGTCCCCTTGCTAGTTCTAACTTCTTGAATTCTGATCCACCACCAACCTTGTTCCACTACATTAATGGTTTTCATCACAGACTTATCTTGGCTGGCCAATTGGCTTCTGAGTATCTCAAAAAAACTCAGAAAAAGTTGAAACAATGGTTTGACCAGAAAGCTGAAAATAGAGTGTTTCACCCAGGAGAGAAGGTGCTTGCCTTGCTTACTACTCAAGGTTCGAAAGAAACCCTGGCTCTAATTTGGGCATTGTAGCACTTTGATGTGTATGTGAGCGGGGGTTTGTTTCCTGTTGTGGTGTATTCTGATCATAACCCTTTTACCTTTTTGCACTCCTTACAGAGTCCAGAGAAGGTGTTTGGTGTGATGGGCCTTATTCCTGTAACCTGGAAAGGCACTGAGAATGTGCCGGCAGATGCATTGTCTCGTGCCATTGATGGACAAGATTAACAGAAGAGTGGTTGCAGAGCTCCTGGTTGGACCCTCTGTTTAAAGGGGGGAGGTGTTACGGCTGCAGTGGTTTTTGCCTCTTTTTCCTGGTATGGTTCTGGAGACAGGCCTTCTGCAGGTGTTTTGTGTTGCCCTGATTGGTGCACTCCTATTATTTAAGCTGCCATGCATGCAGCAGCAAGGAGGCTTTTCCTCCTTCCTCCTCCTTAGAACACCATTTTGGTTTGGTTTGTACCTTATGGTTGGTGTTGGTGAGTTTTGTCTACAATAATCATTTTGGGTTTCTCATTTTAGGCATTAATTTATTCATTTATCTAGCAGGTATTCATTTTTCTTGGTTTCTTTGCTCTAAAATAATTTAATAAATACCTTTTTTAGTTAATCAGAAATCCTTGTGTGGCCTCCTTTAATGTTACCCCACCAAATGAGCCTGGTGGACGTAACATTAGATATACTTTTTATACTTTTTATACTACTATGAAAAAACTCAGGACAGTATTACACTTTTATTATTTCATTTTATGCTTATGTTCATTGGGTGTTTGGTGTTTTAGGGGTGTTTGGTGTTTCAGTGTTGGTGTAAATTTTCATACTTTTATACTACTATGAAAAAACTCAGGACAGTGTTACACTTTTACTATTTTATGCTTATGTTTATTAAATGTTTTAGTGTTTAGTGTTTAGATGGTTACTGTTGCACCGAGGGACTGAGAGAAACGCAATTTCAATCCTGTGTATGTCCTGTACATATTGCAGTTCTGACAATAAAGTTGACTTTGACTTTGAAACACGTCATATACTCAAAAGATAAATTATGGAATGGAAAGGTGTAAAATGGTACTCACATCCAAACGGATTGTAACCTGATGGTGTAAGGGTGGGTGAACATCAGTTTGAAAAGCTATTCTTGGAACAGCTTCGCTCATCAATGCTAATGCTATGTTGCTAATCGCTAATCCAACCCCTGAACTCTGGAGGGGGAGTGACCTTCTCGGGGGAGTGGCTCCACTTTTATACTCAGGCGCAGAAGCTGTGACGAAATTGTGCAAAAATTAATGACTGTGCAAATCGTAAACAAATGAGAAAATCAGGGTGCAATACCACAGTTCAACCCATAGGACTACAGAATACTCGTTTTTAGACCAAATATTGCCGATTTAAACTAATACGAACAATTTCATTAAAATTAACACAGTGCTAAGAAACCTTTTTAACACATTCTAGGGAGTTTCTCAGCTAAAAAAAAGTTAAATTAGGGTTTAGTTTCACTTTAATTAAGTGAACATGCATGGATATACAGTACATTGTGTGCTGGTAACTCTCTGGACTCATCCAAACTGGGTTTACTCTGCATCTTTTTATACCTTCTTTGTTGTAATTTTCAGCCATTTTGGTATCTCATATGTCTGCATTTGAGTCCCATTCTCCTGTTCTTAAAAATAATGTGATTATACTCCAACTAAACTTGTTAATTTATATGTATACAGAGATAATATTTATTATTTAACATTTACACTCATTTGTCTCTAAACCCAAATCATTTAGCGCCACTTCATCTTTTGTGAAAAGAAAAAAATAAGAAAATGTTTAGGGTTACAGACAGTGAAATTGATGTCACACACATGCAAACAATCCCATCAATACGTGGTGTTAGAAATTGGACAGAAGTTATTTTATACTCATTAAACATCCTTTTTAGGGCTAAAATTTATTACAGAATAGTTCTTTTTTTAATAAATATACGGATGTAAGTTGTTAACCTCCTCCAACTTATATAAATATAAATAAATAAATAAAATAAAATAAA